>JAABOM020059896.1:0-47520 GCA_011800125.2 Solanum clarkiae
TCAGCTTAACATAATAGCATGTACTTCTTGTTTTATATGAAGAAACCATACTGGAATTATCTATAACTTATATCATGATAATAACATCAAAGTCTCTTCATAATAAAGCCAACAAACCATATATAAATCACCAAAATTAAAGGCAAATGTGCAGCAACTTTCTGGACACAAGTTGTCCAGAATTTCCAGCAAACTTCCAGCAAAAATACTATCATGTACTTCTTATTTTTCATGAAGAAATCACACCAAATACACAACATTAAGTTCTTACTTTTTCCTTCAAGGTTCAGTTTTTATTCCAAGAGTCTTAGAGGATTATACTTTCAGCTTGGTAAGGTGAAATAGATACAAGATAAGAGTGTTTTGGAAAGCTGAAAAGTTGTTCAAATGTAATGAC
Source organism: Solanum clarkiae (assembly GCA_011800125.2). NCBI lineage: Eukaryota > Viridiplantae > Streptophyta > Magnoliopsida > Solanales > Solanaceae > Solanum > Solanum clarkiae. Next base: position 398 of record JAABOM020059896.1, read on the forward strand.
TTTAGGGACTGCATTTGATCCGTTTTAGAGACTTTATTGGCCACCTTTCTCTTTCAATTTTGGCCATACATAGCCATATATTAATACAATTATGATATAGCAGATGGTTAGCTTGGTAAAGTGTCAAAAGTTGATAAGAATCGTTTGACAAAAACTGTACACTGGTTTTGACAAAGCAGAAAACTTGTTTAATTGGCAATGACTAAAGGGCTGTTCTTATCACGTTTTTAAAAGTCTTATATGAACAAATTTCTCTTGACATTTTCCCCTCACATTAAAACTTGTTAAGACACTTGTTATTCAGAAGCTTACCCCTCATAATTGGGCTCAAATGGGTCACAAATTTGATGGACCTTTGCTGCCATTTTTCAGCTTTCTTATTAGTTTATTTTGGATCCAAAAGGCCAGGTTGTTTGTAGATTACTTAGGACGTTTTTAAGTTCTTCTTGGACTGAAAATAAGGTCCATTTATGATAAAAAACATGACCCAAAGTTACAACCTTAAGAAGGAATATATTCATAATCAAACTTGGACAAATTCAACGTCGAGCCTCATCTCCGTTTAGCTATCAATTTTAAGCTAAGAAAGTAGGTAACTCACCTACTAGATTATTAAGTCATACAATGACCTCAATTATTTACTTAGTTTAGGGCTGATATTTCCTCAATTTATCATCAACGCATATATACCATCAACCCTCTTAAATATTTAGAATCACATATCGCCCATAATCAAGAGATTCAAGCACCTTCAATAATTGACACTAATTTGACCAAACCATAACATGATTCATTTATATAAAATTAGTATATGTCATATGTGGGGTGTTACACAAGAGGGCAGAGGTCTGTAGGCTCGATTAAGCTAGAAATCCATATGGATGATTTGCGATCAAGTGCGTGGATGAATGTGATTGATGCAAAGGCTTCATATAATATATTGATTAGAAAGCCTTGGGTGCATGATAACAAAATTGTCTCATCTTCTTACTATTAGTGTTTGAAGTACCTCAAAGATGGAATTGAAAGGAAAATAGTTACTGACCATAATCCTTTCACTGAAATTGTTCATATTTTGCTAATGCAAAGTTCTATTTGAAGAGTTATATTACGAAAGGAGAAAAACATAAAGGTGTCAGACCAACCAAGTCTGATAAGCTTAAAGGCAAAATAATCAATACAGCCATTGGAAGGGCCAAAGTTGATATTGGGAAGCCTAGTATATGTCTAAATAAGGGAAAGATGACACCTTCAAAAAGAAAGTCAAGCTCTACACTCTATTATGTCCCAAAAGAAAATAAAGAGGAGGGACATTCATCTGATGTTCGAGGGAATGTACTAGGAGTGTCGACTCTTCCTGTCAAATAGATTGATGCAATAAACTTGTCTTCAAAGTTTTTGGGAAATTTTATGGCTTAAAATTCCCCAGTAGATATGTCACACCCTATAAAACATACAGAAGTCTTTGATCCAAATGCTTACGAGTTACATCGAAAGGCTGAATGCAACCCTATTGAGTTCTCTAGGCTAGGAAAACTCACATCAGAAGGTACAACCAGGCAAGTATGAGATGGTTTAGGCTATAGCCAACTGCCACTGATGCACATTTCCAAAAGAAGGGCAAGTAATAACTATATCACTATAGAAGATGGGTGTGCTTCTTCTAATGAATGGTCTTCTATCTTTGATTGACTTGGAAAACCTGTTGTAAGAACTTTTATGTTTGAGAGGTTAGGTCCATTGAAGAAGAAGAATAACAAGCATTGGAGAAGTTACCTAAGAGTAATAACACTTCCTTCACCTATGATCTTAAAGGATTTTGAAAGTATAATTCCTTCTAGGATGAAGAAATGAGCGAAACGCATTATTTCAAGTAAAGAGGTACTAAAGGTAAAGGCTCACATTATGGTTTACGCCAAAAAGTATGAGGGAGATGAAGAAAGTGTAGGCTTCTCATGTCACATTACAACTTAGATTGACAATGATGCCTCGTGTCAACTAAAAAATTAACAAAGAGTTGGGAGGTATTGTTTGGTGCCATCATATATCTATCAATGATAATAATCCACAAGAAGAGGATGATGCTGGAGATGCTCCACTAGAATTTGAAAAAGGAGTGAAGACCACAATCGATTCCTTAAAAGAAGTTGACCTTGGCATTGATGCACATCCAAGACCAACTTACTTGAGTGCTTTCCTAGAAGAAAATGAAGAAATGTTTTATATGAATATACTCAAAGAATATAGGGATTTCCTAGCTTGATGCTATAAAGAAATGCCTGGTTTGAATCCTGAAATAGTGGTGTATCAATTATCAGTCAAGCACGATGCTTGTCCTACTAAGCAGGCTCAAATATGCTTCAGGTTGTACTTGGTTCCATTGATAGAGAAAGAAGTTAACAAACTCATTGAGGTACGCTTCATTCATGAAGTTAAATACCCCACGTAGATTTCAAGCATTGTTCCAGTGAGGAAGAAGAATGGCCGAATTCAAGTTTATGTTGACTTCAGAGATCTGAACAATGCATGCCCTAAAGATGAAATCCCACTACCTATTCTAGAGCTGATGATTGATGCAACAACTGGTTGTGATGCAATGTCATTCATTGATGGTTCTTCTAGCTATAACTGAATTTCAATGTCACCAAAGGATGAAGAACATACGACATTTCATACACCTAAAGGCATTTACTGCTACAAGGTGATCCCCTTTCTATTGAAGAATATTGGTTCCACATGTCAAAGGGCTATGAAAAATATATTTGATGATTTACTCCACAAAAATGTTGAGTGTTACACTGATAACTTGGTGGTGAAGTCAGAAAGAAGGAACAACCATTTTAAAGTCTTGAGAATGTTGTTTGAATTGCTTCGAAGATATCAACTGAGGATGAATCCATTAAAGTGTGCCTTTCAGTTGCTTCTGGAAAGTTTATCAACTTCTTTGTGTGACATCAAGGAGTTGAGATTGATCATGCCAAAGTTGATGCAATTTTAAAATTTCCCAAGCCTTGGAACATTCATGAGTTGAAAAGTCTCCAGGGATAATTAGCCTATTTATGGAGGTTCATCTCGAATCTAGCTGGAAGATTCCAACTATTCAATCATCTCATGAAGAAGGTGTCCATTTCATGTGGGATCAAACATGTAGCAAACCCTTTGAAAGTATCAAAGTGTATTTGGTTAAATCTCTGGTCTTAGAAGCTCCTATACATGGAAAGTCACTGATACTTTACATTGTGGTACAAGAAAGGTCCGTGGGAGTCTTACTAGCTCAAGAAAATAATGAAGGAAAAGAAAATGCCTTTTATTAGTTGAGCAGAATGATGGCACTAAATGAGCTTAATTATTCACCAAACGAGAAGTTGTGTTTGGCGCTGGTCTTTTCGATTCAAAAGATGAAACACTATTTTCAAGCTCACATTGTCCATCTTATTTGTAGAGAAAATCCCATTAAATTTGTTATATCAAAGCTAGTTCTTAGAGAATGACTAGCAATATGGTACCTTCAGTTCCAACAAATTGAGATTGCGTACATTCCTCAAGATGCTGCAAAGGGACAAGCATTAGCGAACTTTTTGGCGAACCATCCTATACAAGTTGATTGGCAATTAACCACTGAGCTTACTGATAAAGACATAATGGATAGCAAAATCCAACCTCCTGGGAAGATGTATTTTGATTGGGCTACCCATCATGGTGGAGTTGTTGTCAAAAGGAGAAGTCTTACCATTCTTTTTCAAATTGAAAAAATATTGCTCCAACAATGTCGCAGAGTGTCAATCACTAATACTTAGACTCAAAATAGTTGTTGACATGAAACAATTGCAGCTACAAGTTTTTGGTGATTAAACATCTCTTAGGAACCTATGAGGCCAAGAAGCTCGAACTGTTCTCATATCATTGCTATGCCAAAAAGTTGATAGGATGGCTTAGAGATGTGATCCTCCAACATGTGTCAAGGATGGAAAATAAAACAGTTGATGCCTTAGCTGCTCTAGCCATAACTCTGACTCTTCTTGATCAGACATAAGTTACTATCTACCAAAATGGGTAATACCTCTATTGGATGAAGATGAATACATGGAGAATAATCTTGAGCATGTTGTCATAGTTTTCGATGCCAATAAAGAGCACTGGCGACAAGCAATCATTGACCACTTATGTTATGGGATACTCCTAAAAGATGCCAAAAGAAGAACTAACATTTATCGTTCGGCACCTCATTTTCTCTAGTACAAGGACATATTGTATAGGAGAACATTTGACGGAAAGCTCTTGCTATGTCTGGGGAGGAAGAAGCAACTCAAGCTTTGCAAAAGGCACATGCAAGAGTATATAAGTCACATCAGTCTAGACCAAATCTCCACTTTCACATAAAAAGAATGGGGTATTATTGTCCAACCATTGTGCACGCTTGCTTGGATTATGCTCGAAGGTGCAAAGCTTGTCAATTCTATGCAAACTTCATACATCAACCGGCTGAAGTTTTACACCCGACTATTGTATCTGGGCCGTTCGATGCTTGGGGATTAGATGTTGTTGGACCACTTCTAAAATCTTCTGGTGGACACTTATACATCTTGGATGCAATGAATTAACTCTCCAAATGGGCTGAATCTATAGCTCTTAAGGAAGTCAGGAAGCAGAATGTTGCAAATTTCATTCGAGTGAACATTGCTTACCAATTTGGCATTCCACGATACATAATAACGGATAATGGTAAGCCATTTGATAACAAGTTGATGAATAAGATATGTGATCTCTTTGGGTTCAAGTAGTGGTGTCATGACCCAAGCCTAGGGTATAGACGTGACACGGTGAATGGGGAACCCAAAGGAACCCCAAACAAGCCTCTTAAGTTGCCATTACACATCATTGGTAGCGGAAGCATACAAAGACGTAAAGAGTAATAATAGGCAATGGGACTAAGGGAACTCATATAAACATCATAAATAAGAGATAAGAGTCAAGATCATCATAAGTACATAGTATGTCCAACAAACACCTCCAATACATAGATATAGTAGGGGCCAAGACAAGCTACCGGGCTCACCCTCGTGGTCAACATAGAGCATAAGAAAGATGTCTCATTACAAAGATAAGATCAACATAAACCGAGGTCCATGAAATGGAGGACTCACTAACACGCTTTGAATAGCACCGTCTAGCCACATGGAGGAGGAGGATGATCAACTTGACACCGGCCCCTACATGATGATATCATGTAGGCAAAAGTATGCGTTAGTATGTTTAAATGTACTAAGTATGTGGGATGCAATGCAACAATAGATAGGCTCATAATCCAAAATGCATAATGATAGGCAATAAACATAATATGGCAATATGATATGTATGATCAACGCATAGGTAAAACATCTTTAAGTAAATTATGCTCATATAGAATATCATATGTGAGGAGGAGACCAAGTTAGATTTCCAAGGTATAAACCCCTTGGGGTTTGTGATGATAGAAACCATCACCATAGTGTGTGAGGTACAAACCTCTCATCAAAGTTAGTGATGATCGCACCCATCACCCTAGTGGTTTAGCATTCAATTCCTCAATTGTGTTAGTGATAATTGCACCCACCACCCTAGTGGTTGAGCATTTAACCCCTCAACTGGGTCCCCGAATTAGGCGTACTCTACCACAACACTTTAGATAGTACTCATCATGTACGTAAGCTCATTTCATTATCATAACAGTCAATCATACCATATCTCATGCTTTAGACCCTCATTTCCTCAAGAAATCATAGCAGGACATTTTGTCAAACACCTTGGGGGTGTGCAATGGGGGTAAAAGAACATTCAATTTCATCTCAATTTAGAGATGAAATCATGCAGGAAAATTGGTGGTAAAATCTTTAATTAACACCTTGCAACACACCTAAGACATTCATATCAAAACCCCTCATCAAATCCAACATTAGATCCAAGATTTGAAGCTCAAAACATGCTAAAACAACCATACTTTCATGAACTAAAATAATTGTATAGTAAATTTCTCAATATACAAGACCCACATATAAAATAAACTTTAAATCGTGTAACATTAAGTAGAAGAGGGTCTAGGCACCATGGGTGGAAGGACCCAATGGTTCAACACCACATATCTTAGCTTTGGAGAAGTTCTTGGTGAAGGTTTACAATAGAGACTTGAAGCTTGAAGAGAATCCTTAAATTCGGAGGAGGGTTTTGTGTCTTGAGTTTGGGAATGAAAATATTATTAGGTGTTTGAATGAGTGTTAGAAAATGTTTTGGGGAATATGAGAGTAAAAATTGACTAATTTTGGATAAAAACACATTTGGGAAATTTGTCCCAACACTTTAGAATATTTTGGACCACACTTAAAAACTGTTAGGTGACTAAAAAACATCTGTGACGTGGAGATGATTTTACACTGTCATGGAGGCATCGCGGAAAACCCTCTGGTACTCATCTCTTAAAAATTTATAATTGCTATTCTTTCGCTCTAAATCGAGATTAGACCTTTTTCACCTAATTTGGACCCCCTGATCACAAATATAAAGTCGAATTTTTGACATAACGAATGTAATTTTTAGATATAAAGAAATCAAAATTTTGAGCATTCCGAGGCACGTTTTTGGGCACTTTTTGGGGTAGTTTCAATATCGTCCCCTTGAGAACATTCATCCCCGAATGTAAAAGAGGCGTATAAGACAAAAGTGATAATGAATAGATCAACCCCAACAAGAATGTAACATAACATGTAAAACACCATTTTCAAAATCTCAACATAAGTTTAAAATAATCATACGTTTACCATCTTAAGCATAAATGCATATGAATGTCATAGGGGGCTGAAATGTAAGACTTGAAATCACATATGGAACTTAGGAGTAGTACCTTAGGCTTGAGTGGAGTACAAAATATAAGGATACCGCTTTTGCATGTCCACTTCGGCCTCCCAAGTAGCACTTTCGACTTGTTGGTTCTTCCAAGGGACCTTAATGAATGCTACCTCTTTGTTTCTCAATCTCTTTACTTGCTTATCCAAAATCTGAACCGGAACCTCCTCATAGGTTAAGTTGTCCTCAACAACACCCACATTATCAAGAGGCATAATGGCATTAGGATCACCAACACATTTCCTCAACGTAGAGACATGAAATGCCAGATGAAATAAATTCATTTCACTAGACAACTTCAACTCGAATGCTACCTTGCCAACCCTCTTTATCACCTCATAAGGAGCAACATACCTTGGACTAAACTTCCCCTTTTTGCCAAATTGGACCACACCATTCATTGGAGAAACCTTCAAATAAACCCAATCACCCACTAAGAATTCTAGGTCTCTTCTTCTCACATCGACGGATCTTTGATGACTTTGGGCAGTCCTCAATCTTTCCCTAATCATCTTAACCTTCTCAAGAGCATCCATAACCAGATCTGGTCCCAACAAAACCACCTCTCTAAACTCAAACCAACCCACTGGTGATCTAAAAGGTCTCTTGTAAAGAGTCTCAAAAGGAGCCATACCGATGCTAGAGTGATAGTTATTGTTGTAGGCAAACTCAATCAATGAAAGGTGGTCATCCCAACTAATTTTAAGTTCCAAGACACAAGCCCTAAGCATATCTTCAAGTGTTTGAATTGTCCTTTCGTCTTGTCCATCCGATTGAGGGTGGAAGGTCGTACTAAGGTGAACTTTGCTACCTAGACCTCTTTGAAAAGATCTACAAAAGCGGGAAGTAAATTGTGCCCCACGATCCGATATAATGGATAAGGAAACCCTATGCAACCTCACCAGCTCATGGATGTACAACCTTGCATACTCTTACACCACATATGTAGTATTGACAAGTAAAAAGTAAGCCGGTTTCGTCACCCTATCAACCACCACCAATATGAAGTCAAAACCTTTTCTACTCTTGGGTAACCCAACCACGAAATCCATATTAACTACCTCCCACTTCCTAGTTGGAATCTCTATGTCTTGGGTTAGGCCACCCGGCCTTTGATATTCAGCTTTGACTTGTTGGCAACTATGGAAATCGAAAACAAATTTGGCAACGTCCCCCTCCATGCCTCGCCACCAATACGCATCCCTCAAGTCTCTATACATTTTGGTGGAATCGAGGTGAATAGAATAAGAGGAATTATGGGCTTCATCAAGAATTTTGTCTCTCAAACCATCAAAACATGGCACAAATAACCTACCTTTGTATCTAACGGCCCCATCTCCCCCTTGGGAGAAAACCTCTATTTAGCCCTCTTTCACAAGGCATTCAATTCAAGCGAGGAGGAGTCTAGATCTTGTTTTGCTATCACCTCATCAACCAAGGAAGATTTAGAACCATCAACCATAACAACACCATCACCCACATCTTCCATCCTCAGCCCTAATCTATCCAACTTATGCATCTCCCTAGCCATCTGCCTTCCACTACTATCCACATGAGCTAGGATGCCCATGGACACCCGACTCAAAGCATCTGCCATAGTATTTTCCTTACCAGGATGGTAATGCACACTCATGTCATAGTTCTTAAGAAGTTCTAGCCACCTTCTTTGTCTCAAGTTAAGATTTTTTTTAGTGAAGACATATTGAAGGCTTTAATGATCGATAAAGACACTAACATGAACTCCATACAAATAATGACACCAAATCGTTAATGCAAACACCATGGAGGACAATTCAAGATCATGTGTAGGGTAGTTCTTTTCATGCACTTTGAGTTGTCTAGAAGCATAGGCTATGACCTTACCATTTTGCATTAGTACACAACCCAAATAAACTCTAGATGCATCACAATATACAACAAATCCCTCAAGCTCATCTGATAGCGACAACGTAGGAGCGGACACAAGTTTATCTTTCGATGTTTGGAAAAGTTTCTCACATTGCACACAAATGTCACCTTCTTTTGAGTAAATTTTGTCATAGGAGAAGCAATGGAGGAGAACCCATTCACAAACCTTCTATAGTAACCCTGCAAGGCCCAAGGAACTCCTAATGTCCAACGGGGTCAACGGTCTAGGCCAATTCCTAATCACATCGCTTTTCTTAGGCTCCTCTTTTATACCATCCCCTGACACTATATGACCCAAGAATGCAACCTCCTTCAACAAAAATTCACACTTATCATATTTAGCATACAATCTCTCCTCCCTCAATCTTTGCAACACAACCCTCAAATGACTCATATGCTTCTCCCTACTATGTGAATAGATCAAAATATCATCAATGAAGACCACAACAAAAGAATCAAGGTAGGGCTTGAAGACTCTATTCATTAGGTCCATGAAGATAGTCTGCGCATTAGTCAATCCAAAGGACATCACTACAAATTCATAATGCCTATACCTAGATCAGAAGGTCATCTTTGGAATATCACACTCCCCCACCCTTACTTGATGGTACCCGGACCAAAGATCAATCTTAGAGAAAAAGTCAGCCCCTTGCAATTGGTCAAATAAGTCATCAATCCTTGGAAGAGGATATCTATTCTTTATAGTGACCCTATTGACTTTTCGGTAGCCAATATACATTCTATGTGACCCATCTTTCTTCTTTTCAAACAACACCAGTGCACCCCAAGGTGATTGTCTAGGTCTAGTAAATTCGTTCACCAACAAATCTTTCAATTGTTCCTTTAACTCCTTCAACTCCATCAAGGCCATATGATAAGGGAGAATGGAGATAGGTTGGGTGTCAGGAAGGATATCTATGCCAAAATCTACCTCCATTTCGGGAGGGACACCGGGAAGGTTATTTGGAAAAATATCAAGAAATTCATTTATAACCGGAACTGACTCAATAGAAGGGACTTTGGACTCCACATCTTTGAATCTCATAAGATGATACAAACACCCCTTGGATATGAACCTATGGGCTTTAATGCATGTGTTGAACCTATCCCTCACTACAAATCCATGACTTCCCCACTCAAAGATAGGTTATTTTGGAAATTGAAACTTAACCCTACGGGTTCTACAATCGATAGAAGCATAATATGGATGCAACTAATCCTTCCCAAGGATAACATCAAAATCAACCATATATAATTCAACAAGATCACAAGGTAAGATTTTATGCAAGATGCGGACCGGACAATTTCTATACACCCTCCTAGAAACTATAGAGGCACCAGTAGGGGTAGATACCTCATATGACTCATGCAATAACTCTGACTCATCATGGAACTTTTTAACAACAAAGGGGGTAACAAAGGAAAGGGTGGCACCTGGATCAATCAAATCATATATATCAAGATCAAAGATTTTCAACGTACCAGTAAAAATATCAGGGACCTCACCAACCCCTTGCCTCCCATGTAGAGCATAGAATAAGTTGTTCCTTGGGGCATCACCTTGAGGACCACCTCTACCCAATGGAACCGCATTTGCACCCTGAACCTTGCCACAGTTTCTAGGGCAATCTACCTTCTTGTGACCAAGCTAACCACATTCAAAACATGCATTGGAACCCTTCAAACTTGGGCCCTTATGCTCCCCCCATAGCTAGGACATATATCATTAGGAGCCACACCAAAAACACCTTGAGGCTAGGGAAGTCATTGGCAAAACCCCTATTAGTAGCATGAAGAGGCCTTTGGACTTGAATTCTAGCACCCTTATGGAACCTACCTTCAAACTGGGCCTTTTTGCCTCATGACCCCTCTTTTTTCTCAACTTCTCATCCTTCATTTGCTCGACGTATGTCATCAACCAAGGAAAGTCCATGTCACCAATAAGCAAGGCAGACCGACACTCCTCACTTACCGAATTGGATACACCCATAACGAACTTATTCATACTTGACCTACAATCGACCACCAAGTGAGGAGCATACTTAGAAAGATGATTAAATTTGAGGGAATATTCCCTCACACTCATACCACCTTGCTTCAAGTTCATAAACTCAATCAACTTTACTTCCCCAAGCTCAAAAAGGAAGAATTCATTAAGGAAGGCCAATTTTAATTCCTCCCAAAGCACCACGTAGCCATTACCCTTCCCAATTTTCCATTGGTCAAATCAAATTTGGGCTACCCCCTTGAGTTGGTACTCAGCCAACTCTGCCTTCTCATTTGGCACAACACCTATGATCAATAAGATTTTGTAGATTCCATCCATAAACTCTTAAGGATCTTCATCCACCTTTAACCCATGAAAAACTGGAGGATTCATCCTTATGAAGTCCCTTACCCTAGCTCCTAGGGTAGTAGCATGAGGAGCTTGGGCCCCTTGTTGGACTTGGTTGGCCACCACTTGGGCAACTATAGTAAGAGCATCATAGAGTTCACCATTGGTAGGTTACTCCTCGGGAGTTTGGGCCCATCTTCCTCTAGTATTCGGCATTATCTAGCATGGGAAAGAACAATTGTCAAGGGGGAGTACTTATTACAACTCTATAGCACGACTTCGGACATGAAGAAGGAAAACATTTCCTAAAAAGCCTCAGAGCCTCCTATTCATAGTCATGGTGCGCTTCATAACCATGAATAGGACTCTATTCGTCATGGTGTGTTGGACTCCGAGGATCTATCAACCTTTTGCTTTGATACTAAGTTTGTTACGACCCAAGTCTAGGGCCTAGACGTGAGATGGTGAATGGGGAACCCGAAGGAACCCTAAAAAAGCCTGTTAACTTTCCATTACACATCATTGGTCATGGAAGCATACAAAGACGTCAAGAGTAATAATAAGGCAATGGAACTAAGAGAACTCATATAAACATCATAAAAAAGAGACAAGAGTCAAGCTCATCATAAGTACATAATATGTCCAACAAACATCTCTAATACATAGACATAGCAAGGGCCAAGAAAATCTACCAGACTTACCCTCATAGTCAACAGTGAGCCTAAGAAAGGTGTCGCATTACAAAGATAAGATCAACATAAACTGAGGTCCCCAGAATAGAGGACTCACGAACACGCTTGGAATAGTACCGTCTTTCCAGTGGAGGAGGAGGATGATCAACTTGGGCACCAGATGATCAACTTAGGCACCGATCCCTACATGGTGATATCATGTAGGAAAGAGTATATGCTAGTACATTTGAATATACTAAGTATGTGGGATGCAACGCAATAATAGATAGGCATCATAATGCTAAATGCATAATGATAGGCAATAGGCATAATATAGCAATATGACATGTATGATCAATGCATAGGTAAAACATGCTTAAGTAACTCATTCTCGTAATTAATTATATGTGAGGAGGAAACCAATCTAGATTGCCAAGGTATAAACCCCTTGAGGTTGGTGATGATAGTACCCATCACCCTATGTGTGAGGTGCAAACCCCTCATCAAGGTTAGTGTTGATCGCACCCATCACCCTAGTGGTTGAGCATTCAATCCCTCAACTGGGTTAGTGATAATCGAACCACCCCACCCTAGTGGTTGAGCAGTCAACCCCTCAACTAGGTTGGTGATGTCGCATCCATCACCCTAGTGGTTGAGCATTCAACCCCTTAACCAGGTCCTCGAATTGGGCATGATCTACCACAACACTTTAGATAGTATTCATCATGTACATAATCTCACTTCATCATCACATAGTCAATCATTTCATATCTCATGCTTTAGACCCTCATTTCCTCAAGAAATCATAACCGTATATTTTGTCAAACACCTTGGGGGTATGTAATAGGGGTAAAAGAGCATGCAATTTAGAAATAAAATCATGCACAAAAATTGGTGGTAAAACCTTTAATCAACACCTTACAACACCCCAAGACATTCATATCAAAATCCGTCATCAAATCCAATATTAGATCCAAGATTTAAAGCTCAAAAATAATACTGAAATAATCATACTTTCATGAACTAAAATCACTGTGCAGTAAATTTCTCAATATACAAGATCCGCATGTTAAATCAACTTTAAATCATGCAACATTAAGTAGAAGAGGGTTTAGGTACCGTGGGTGGAAGGACCCAATGGTTCAACACCACATACCTTAGCTTTGGAGAAGTTCTTGGTGAAGGTTGACAATAGAGACTTGAAGTTTGAAGAGAATCCTTAAATCCGAATGAGTGTTTTGGGTCTTGAGTTTGGGAGTGAAAATATAACTAAGTGTTTGAATGAGTGTTGGAAAATATTTTGGGGAATATGAGAGTAAAAAGTGACAAAGTATTTAAAAGTACGTTTGGGAAATTTTGGCCCAACACTTAAAATATTTTGGACCACATTAAAAACTCCTAGGTCACCAAAAACACATTTGGGCATCATGGAGAGGACGAGGAGATTAGTTTACACTATGTCAAGCCCAAGGCGCATCGCAGAGGCATCACGGAGAGCCCTTTGGAATTCGTCCCTTAAAAATTTATAATTGCTATTCTTTCGCTCTTAAATCGAGGTTAGACCCTTTTTAACATAATTTAGACCCCCTAATCACATCTATGAAGTTGGATTTTTGAAATAACGAATGGATTATTTAGATATAAAGAAATCAAAATTTTGGGCATTTTGAGGCACGTTTTTGGGCACCTTTTAGGATCGTTTCACATGATGTTTATTTACATAAGATTTATATCTAGTCACTAAAAGAGATCCACGAGCTATTACCTTTACTGTCTCTAAGATGATGAAAGACAACAAATAAATACACAAAAGTTTAAGGAAGGAATCCATTCATTTTTGCGTAATGACCTGTAAGCTCTATGGCATTAGGTATCACTTCTTCATAAAGATACTCACCGATTGGTAAGTCGCCAAAAATATATAAATCCCAAAGGGATATAGATACTTCTTCAAGAGATGTAAGTAGTGCATTTGTTTGGGGACACCAAGCCTCATAAAATGCCTGCAGAATATTGAAGTTCCGATCATCAATAAAAAGAAAAGTAACAACTACATTTCGAATGTTAGCACCGTTCAAGCTTTGTCCATTTTTTCTAAGGAAATCTTCTATCCATTTTCAGTATCCCGGGATGCAATGATATTCACCTTCAAATAGAATTTTATCTGTCCAAGGTAACCCTTCTTGAAAAATACGACGCCCAAAATTTGGAAGGGTACTTGCAAGATTGGTGGCTTGAAGAATTGGTTTCTCAAGATACCATACTTTGGAAGATTTGTGGTCGCGTTCAGAGGTCCAATCTGTCTTGTGAACTGAGTTTCTCAATTGTGGCCACGTATCAGCATAACGACCAACTAGAAGATCATGGACTAAAAGCTTGGTCTCTACCTTGTTATCTTGCATCCCAATTATGAAGTATCTAACTCCAGAAAATGAGCAAGTGTAGACCTTAAATAGCACCATTATTTAGGTTGTATAAAAGGAAAAGTGTTACCCTTCGTCAATGATAACTTGCAAAAAAGGGACAAAAATCAAAATAAAAGAAGATGACTAATTGGGGTATTTGGGAACTTTGTAAAGCCTCGAATTTGGAGTCCTTTTTATTTAAACATTAGGAACATTGTATAGCCTCAAATTGATGGTCCCTTATATTTAAACATTGGGAACTTTGTATAGCCTCGAATTGGGGGTCCTAATGTTTAAACATTGGGAACATTATAAAGCCTCGAATTGGTGGTCCCTTATATTTAAACATTGAAAACTTTGTAAAGCCTCACATTGGGGCTCCCTTATGTTTAAACTTTTAGAACATCGTAAAGCCTAGCATTGGTGGTTCTTTATGTTTCAACATTTAGAACATCATAAAAATAGTCTCGAATTGGTGGTCCCTTATGTTTAAACATTAAGAACATTGTAAAGTCCCAAATTGGAGATCTCAAGGCGTGAGCGCAAATTTATCCCTTCAGACGTGAAGACCAAATTCTTGTTATGGTCCTACGACGAAAAAGAGGGGGAACAAAAGAACGCACAAATAAATAAATAAATAAATAAATAAAAAGAAAAAAAAAGTTAACTGCACGACAAGCTCCAAAAGGACTGCACAAAGAAAAGCTCCAAAAAAAAGTACCATTGATGATGAAAAAAGTGAAGGACAAGCATCTATTTATATATGCTAAATAATGATAAGAGACCTATTAGTAGATTAATTGTAATTACTTTTTCAATTAGGTTTTTAATAAAGCGGTGCAAATTTATTCTCTCCATTTCCTAATTAAAGAGGTGTAATCCATGTTCTAATAGGTTATGGAATAATTATTTTTCTTACTCATTGTAATAGGGCACAAAATAAAGAAAGTGGAGTCCAAGCCCTTTCTGTATTGCCTGAATTTCTTGTCAACAAATACCACTAATTATTGTAATGAGCTTTATCTTGTTACAATGGTTGATTAAAAGTAGTGGTAGATGACAAAATGGTTATGTACGTTTATGTGGGTCAATTATCTTGGAGTGACATTTTAATTAAATTTATTCAAATTACATGATATACAATTATTATGTAATTAATATTTCAAGTCTAGTCTTCAAAAAAAATATCCCCATCAGAGTTGAAGTAGGGGACATTTGTAATCATATAAAATTTATTAAAATATAAATTTTTTAAAATGATTCAAAATGTATACGTCCAAAATGAATATTGTCGATTAATATAATTGGGTTTATTATCTTAGTCCAACAAAATATGGATTTAACTAAAAGCACTAATTCAATTATTTGGGTTATAAAAGGCGACCCACTTTATTAGACCCAACATCCTCTCATCCTAGAGGCCCACTTGATGTAACGTATCAAATGATGTGGCACACAAAGTCAAACAAAGAAACCAATAGGATCATATCATGTGTCAAAATGACAAGCCCATGTTATTAAATCCCAATATGTCATGACACTTTAATATGATTGGTAGGGAGAAATCTTGTTTCCATCATGACTCCTCTATTCTATAACTATATAGGGGTCCTCATAATTCAGAATTCACATCAAGAATTCTAACAAAAAGCTAGAAAAAGCTCATGGATCAAACTCTGCAAATTTCTCTACAAAATTCAAACATTCAAGTTCAAGAATAAGCTTCAAAGCTCTTGAACTCAAGAACAAGCTCAAGAACAAGATCAAGATTCAAGATCAGATACAAGAACAAACTTCAGATTCAAGATCAAACTCAAGAGCCTTTGAATTTACACTTGCAAAGGTGAATTAGAGGATTCATAGAGATTGTAACACTAACATATTGAAATCAAATACTATAAATTATTATGATATTTTCATTCTTGATTATTATTTTCTCAACGCGAATTTTGTCATCTACAACTTACTACAATATAATGCTTCAACGATTGTTATATTTGTTCCTCTGGTAAGAATTAGATTAGTTGTTGTTTGGAACCTTCAATTAATTTATTGCTACCATAAATTGTATTAATATTAGTTTCTTTACTAATCAAATAAGAGAAATATTTCTTATGGCTTATAAAAATACGTGTTGTAACACTATCAATAAGACGCATATCATCATAAATGATTTTGGGTCAAATTGATGACTAAGAGATTTCTATACTCTTCATAAAGATTAAAAAAATATTATAAGGATATCAAAACTAACTTGACAAACTATAAAGACCAGTAAAGATATAATGCTTTAGCATTCAAGAAAAATAACATTGTTACTTTTTTTTATATATAAATAGAAAGATTATATTAATAGCTAATATGTATCATTACAATGTAGTTGTAGATTTACTTGACCTACCATTACAATTCAGAAGAGGGGGAATATTTCTGCTATCACAAAAGCTAGATAGTTGTAAATATATAAGAAAATAATAACTTTACTTATGATTTTTTTTCAACTAGATGATTGTTCTTTAGTGAATATTCTCACAGAAGTCTTTAACTCTCAAATGAGTGTTTCATTAAATGTCTTTGAAGTCATTATCATCTTTATAAACAAAATTTGTCTCAATATAATAACATTTATTTGAGTGAATTGTGTCACCTACCATCGTTATGAAAGGTCAAGTGGGCCTCCATATTATTTTCTTTTATTTTGAGGGAGGAATTATATTTGACAAAATGATCGGGCATACGGTAATCACATGCCCAATCTCCTTTCATGCTATGTAGATTATAAATATTGATTATTCGCAGGGAAGTATTATTTTGAGAAACTCTACTAGTCTCATGTTTATTTTCACCATGATGATGACAATTATTTCGTTGTCACCATTCCCTCGCTTCCGTCCTCGACCATGATCGCAACCATGGCCATGATAATTATTTTATCTTGTTTTAGACTGATTAGACCTTGTTACAACATTTGTTTCAGGGAATGGAGCAGACCCAGTGGAATGGACTTCGTGATTTCTCATTAATAATGTATTATTCTTCTCAGTCATAAGTAGGCGTGTAATTAACTCACAATATTTCTTAAATCACTTTTCACTATATTGTTGTTGTAGTAAAACATTTGAAGTATGAAAGGTGGAGAGAGTTTTTCTCAAGTAAATCATCATCAGGGATAGTATCTCCACATAATTTTAATATTGAGCTTATTTTGTGAATAGTAGCATTATATTCTGTTACAGATTTAAAATCTTGAAATTGAAGATGTATCCAGTCATACCAAACTTTTAGTAATCTTGTAAGTTTTAGGTGATCATATCGATCCTTTAAATTAATCCATAATTCATGTGGACCTTTGACAGTTAAATATTAAGTTTTTAATCCTTCATGACGCGAAGAAAAATCATAGTGTTCGCTTTATCTTGACTTTAGTTTTATTTTCTTGTTTAATGGTGTCTCCAAGACTTTTAGCATCAAGGTGAATTTTAGCGTCAAGGATCCATAATAAATAATATTTTCAGAAATATCAAGTGTCACAAATTCAAGTTGATAGGCTTGACATGATGAAAACTATAAAAGAATGAATCAAAGTTGACTTGTTAAATAAAAGAAATTTTATTTTTATGAAAATAAATTTAAGTAGATCCTTGAAAAAACAACTTGATTACTAATAAATATATTATATAATTAATCTTCAATCAACTCAAAAGTAAAGCGATTATTAGAATATAGATATATATTAAACAATAGTCTTATTATAAAATTAGTTGTAATAATATAGCACGTTTAAATGACAATTTAAGTAGGATCATGAGTTGTTCAAAAAATAAAGTATGGTGACATTATTATAATTTATATATTATAAGATATAAGAATAGGTAGAAGAAGATTATATACATACTGAGATAGAAACTTAACTTATTCATAGGTGGGTGGAGCATCATGATGAAAACGTGTTGTGATATGATGTCAATATATTAAAACTAAGAAGAATTATGAAAGAGATGATGCAATATTTCTTATTTCCACTTTGTTCTTCTTTTCTCTGTACATATTTTGTTACAAGACAGGGGGTATTTATACTTGTGTATACATGATCATTAATGGATATCCTATTGCCATGTATATACTTTGGATAGTATATTACATAGATGATCATGTTACAACACCAATTAAAATAAGTATAACTCCATCTTACGCATAATGTCTATTGTGTGTATAGATCTGTAGCCATAAAATTTATTATGTGGACACAGGAAATATTTTTTTGGACATCCATTTTACAAGAGAAATATTTATTTACTTGAAGCAAGTGGCTCATTTTTACTATCTGCATCACCATCAAATACATAATTTGTATTTACTCCTTCAGTCTTTTCCCTTTCTACATACTTTTGAATCTCCTTGGCAGTGTCATAAGAGACATGCAAGCCCAAGAACACATAGTATACCAAAATGATGATCGTCTGAATAGTAAACCTTATAAAAGAATATTTGTCCATGGAAGCCAGGAGGAAAAAGTTTATGGCAATGGATGCAGATGGTATCCATGGTACCATAGGTACACCCCAAACCTTTAGGCTCCTTTCTTTTGGCACAAAAGTTGTTATCCCTGCAGTACTGATAATGTGACATAATATCCGTTCCAATCATATGTAACTCCCCAAACAATAGCAGTACCAATAGCTGATGTCATAATGAGTGCTAGTAACACAAAAAGCTTGTTTTGGTTCTCTCTGGTGGTCACATTACTAACATAGTAACGTCAAACAAGAAGAGCAAAGGCCACGAGAATGAAGATAAAGAGTGTAGAGATAGACAAAAGATTTGAAAGAATTTCAAAACCTGTAAATAATGCTAGAATTGCACTAGATGTCATCATGAATATAGTGGCACTGACTGGTGTTAAAGATTTAGCATTAATATATGAAAACCAGGGGGGCATCATATGAGTTCTATAGGTATGTGTCAAATAACGAGATTGTCCAACACAATTTACTAACAAAACAGAGGTCATCCCTTTTAGAGCCCCGGCAACAACAACATACTTTCCCCAACTTAAACCAACAGTCTCAAATACAATAGAGAATAGGGCATCAATGTCGATATTCTTCTATGATTGCATAAGACAAAGAACAGAAGCCAGTGCACAGTACAATACTGTAGTCAATAAAACAGAACCAACCAGACCAATAGGGATGTCCGTACCTAGATTCCTGTTTTCTTCAACCATAGTTGAAATTGCATCAAAACCAGTATATGCGAAGAATAACATAGTTGATGCTTTAAATACACCACAAGGACCAAATGGCATAAACGGGTGAAGATTTTTCTATCAACATGGATCAAACCAACAATGATGATAAAGAGGAGGATTAGAACATGAATAACTGATGTAATATAGTTGATCCTAGAAGAAGCTTTGGTGCTATTACAAGCAATGATGGAAACTATAAGGCAAACACCAACGGCAATTGAATCAAGATGATTGTAGCCTTCTGCTAGAATATTGATAATGATATGAAAATCATCAGGTTGGTGGCTGCAAAGAGTAGAAAAATAGGAAGTCCAAGAATGAGCCATTGCAGCTGAGCCAATTATATATTCAAGAAAAATGTTATCAGCTGCTATAAGTTCTACAAAGTCACCCAGCTCTACCCTCAAATAAACAAATGAACCACCTACAAAATATTTTAAACTGTTTACACTAGAATATTTTTCAAAATTAATAAATGCAACTATTGAGTACAACAAGAGAAAATACTAACACGTTTATGACACAACATGAATGTGGCATAAATATCACGAATTAACTATCACAAAATCACAAACAAAAAAATAGAGAAGAAAAATAATATAAGGAATTAATGAGGTTCAACTATGCCTACTCTTCCGATAAAAGAATAGGGTTTTTAAATATGAAAGAAAAGAAGAGGTTATAATGCTTTTGAATCCTCAACGGATACCCTATATATAAATTCTAATTAGTCCTAAATTTACAAGAAAAAGGTTTTTACAATCCTAGAAGGTGTGAAGTATATAAGTATCTGCATGTGTGTACTGTTTTGATGACTAACAAACTATATAAAGGATCAGGTTAAAAATCATGTTTGCGTGATGAACCTAGTGGTGGACAACAGCCTGTAAATTTGCAATAGTTGGTGAAAAGTCTTGCAGAGTTATACTGAAATACCAACAGTCCATAAGTTGTACTCACAACAGCATAAAAGAAAGAAGTCCATGGTTTTAAGTCAAGGTTTTTCAAACATATTGAAGATCAATCATTCATAGTTGAAAAACCTTTCCTTTGGCATCTTGTGCAAGAGTACAAAAACCCAAACGTGGGACCTGATAGACTAGGTCTATAGTTCTTGTGTCTTGTGTGAGTTGTATTTGAGAAAAATAGTGTAAGATTACTTCTCAACTAAGAAGGCAAGTAACCAGTTTATTTCAAGTTGTTCTGTGTGTGAAACACACCTTGCAGACACAATTGTAGTCTCAAGGTGTGGATGTGCAGTTTCATTCTAACTACTTAAGTGGTGTACGGTATATTGAAGCTAGATGGAAAATACTATGGGTGGTAGAAAGGTAGGATGCATGACTTTTTCATGGTTGAAGATAGTGAACTCCGGGACATTGTTCTAGATGGCCCTTATGCTCCTATGATAGAGGTGAAGAAGGAGATACAACCAAGTATGTGCCCAAAACAACACAACAGTACTTTGAAGCTAATAGGAAATAATAGAGAAGAATCACAAAGCAAAGAAGTTGATTGTATGTGGCATAGGGGCTGAGGAATACAATTTGATCTCTGCCTGTGGGACTGCTAATGAGATTTGGGACAGTCTTAAAAATGCTCATGAAGGGACTAAATAAGTTATTGAGTCCATGATAGACATGTTAACTTCTCAGTATGAAGATTTTATCATGCTTGAAGGTGAAACCATATAGGAAATGGAGACAAAGTTCTCTACCATAACAAATGAACTCAAGTGTCTGGGAGAGCCTAACAGTCAAAGCAAGCAAGTTTGTAAGATCTTGAGAGTTCTTCCAAAATATTGGGAGAGTAAAGTATATGTCATAACTGAGTCTAGGACTTAAAAACTATGAGGATGGATGTTCTCACTAGAATTCTTCACACTCATGAGTTAAACAAGAAGCAGAACTCTACTAAAAGATAAGGGAAGAAGGATAAAACTTTACTCATACAGGCTTCTCAGAGTGATGAATAAATTGATAGGATTGACATAGCCTATACTACCAAGAGGTTTAAGAAATTTGTGAGCAAAAGTCATGAGTTAGCAAAGAAAGGAAATGCTGGAAGAGCTTATGGAGGTATGGATCTATGTCATGGATATGGAAATCCTGGTTATTTCATTATAGTATGTCCTCATGGTAGGGGAGACCATAAAAAAGGAAAAGAAAGAAGGAGGGACTAGGTCTTAGACAAGTTCAACAAAAAGGCTGTTTCTGACAAAATAATGATTAAGGCTCTGGGTGACTGTGGAAATTCTTTCAGTGGATCCGATGATGATGAGCACCCCGAAGATTCATCCATGCTGAATATAAAAGATGACAATCAAATCTATGATGGGTCATCTGCTTTCATGGAAAAGTTAGATGGTGAGGAGGATGAAGATGATGATGAGGTAACCTTACAAGATCTTGAAGATAATCTTTAGATTTGTACTCTACTAGAAAGCTCAAAAAACTGGCATGTGTCCTTATTGACTCTATTTATGAACTGACCACTAAGAAAGACTGTTAAACAATAGTGTAGATGTGTCTTAAAATGAAAAAAACTGTGTTAACCACTCAAGTGTCAGATCTTGAAGTCAGGATTGTGACACTTGAAACTAAAAAAAGAGAACTACTGAATCTGATGGAAGCTGAAAATAAGTCTAATGTTAAGCTAAAAACAAAGATTAGTGAAAATGAGTCTATCCTGATAAAAAGGCTGAAAGAGGATGAATTAAAATTAAACTTGGCCTTAGAAAGGAACTCTGTTATTGAGAAGGACCTCATGAGAGTGAAGGAAGACCTGAACAAGTTTATGAAGTAGAAAACTTCCTCTAAACTCCTGGGAGACATGTCTTGTGACTAGAGCTCTAGAAAAAAGGGTATGTCAATAAAATTGATCCACCCTATAACCCTCACAGTAAGTATGTTTCAGTTATTAACAACTTGCTATGCATACACTGTGGAAGGAATTGTCATTTGAAGGAAAATTGTGAAGTGCTAAAGAGAACCTTAAATAAACAAAAGGTGGTAAAACCAGATAAAGGAAAGTGATCAAGGGGCTTGGTTCTAAACCTAAACAAAGGACTAGACCCCTGCCTCTTTGGACCAGAAAATTTATTATTAGACCTTTATCTGCTTATTAGGAGCTCAGATTAAAATGGGTTCCCAAAACTAACTTTTGATCCTTACAGGAAAGGTCAGGAGGAAGTAGTCAGTCCTAGTACATAGATAGTTGATTATTAAAGCACATGACTGGAAGAACCAAAAACTTCCTCTAACAAAAAGAGTTTGAAGGAGGCAGTGTCTCCTTTGGCGGTGGTCAAAGGGGTACATTATGGGAATGGGAAAGACTGGAAAATGCTTTCGAGAAAGCTATTGAAGACGTGTACTATGTGGAAGGCATAAAGTACAGTCTACTTAGTGTTTCTCAAATCTGTGAGAAAGGAAATAAAGTCAGGTTCCTATCTAACAAATGTAATGTAACCAATTTAGAGACAAATGAAATTGTGTTGATAGCTCTGAGGTGCAGAAATATGTACGTGGTAGATTGAAGGACTACAAAGCAAGACAATCTTACCTACTTGAAGGCTCAAGATGAGTCTTGTGATCTATGGCATAGAAGAATGGGTCATGTCAGTCCTTCATTGATGAACAAACTGGTGTCCAAGGATCTAGATAGAGGATTGCCTAAGGTGAACCTCAACCACTCAAAATTTTATGCGGCCCATGCTTAAGGAAAGAAGACTAGAGAATCATTCAAGTCCAAATAGGAGGTAAGCACTACTAGACCTATTGAACTTATTAACACTGAACTGTGTGGTCGTGTGAAGGTTTAAAATAGAGCAAGAAAGAAGTACATCTTGGTAGTGGTTGATAATTACTCAAGATATTCTTGGATAAAGTTCCTGAGACCCAAAGATGAAGCTGCCAAATTGCTTATCAACCTCATCAAGCAGATTCAAAATTAGTTTGGAAGCAGAGTTGCTGGAATTAGATCTGATCATGGCACTGAATTTGAAAATTCAATATTAGATGGCTTTTGTATTGAAAATGGTATTCACCATAATTTTTCTGCTCCGCGTACTCCTCAACAAAATGGAGAAGGTAAAAGGAAAAATATAACTTTGGTGGAGATTGGAAGGATCATATTAATAGAATTCGGATTGGCTAAAAATTTTTGGGCTAAATCTGTAAATACTGCTTGTTGTGTAACCAACAGATGTCTGATAATGTCTCTCAAAAGCAAAACTCCCTATGAGCTTTTGTTTATAAGGAAACCTAACATCAATCATTTGAGGACTTTTGGGTGCAAGTTCTTTGTCCTCAAAAATGGCAAAGAAGATATTGGAAAATTTTATTCCAAAAACGATGAAGGTGTATTTGTTGGGTACTCTATTAGCAGCAAAGCTTATAGAGTATTCAACAAAAGAACTCACTGTGTTGAAGAAAGTGTGCATATAATCTTTGATGTAACTGGACACAAAATGAGCATCGGTGATTTAGAAAATTCACACAAGGATAAACCACTACAACTGCAAAATGATAGCCTGATAGACACTTCTTCAGTAGACCATGCTAATTCACAAATAGACAAACCAGATGATCATATTGGAGCTAATGATATCACAGAAGCATCTGGTACTCCTATTGAAGAACCTTCTGAACATGCAGATGGAACTGATCAAGGAGATGAAGCTAATGATGTGCAATAGAATCCATACAATGATCCAATTGCTCAGGGAAGTCAATGTCAGTCCACTGCAAAGCAACATAGAATGAAACATCAGTCTTCTCATCAAATGGATAATCTAGTCTCTCCTTTGGACTTAGGGATTTAAACCTGGTCCAAGACTAGAAATCTAATAGCATGTGATGCATTTATGTCCTCCATAGAACCCAAAAACATTAAAGAAGCTCTCAAGGATGCAGATAGGATAAACTCTATATAGGAACAATTATTTTAGCTTGAGAGAAGCGAAGTGTGACATTTGGTTCCAAGGCCGTCAGACATAACTGTTATTGGGACCAGATGGACGTTCAAAAATAAACTTGATAAGAGTGGCATAATCACAAGGAACAAATCCAGACTCGTAGTTCAAGGCTTAAATCAGGAGGAAGGAATAAATTATCATGAAATATTTGCTCCTATAGCCAGAACAAAAGTAATTAGGATTCTAATTGCATTTGCCACTTACATGGAATTCAAGTTGTTCCAAATGGATGTCAAGAGTGCCTTCATAAATGGATATCTGAAGGAGGAAGTCTATGCGAAGAAACCTTTAGGTTTTAAGAGTGTAGAGTATCCAGATGATATAATAAAGTTGTATAAAGCACTCTATGGACTGAAACAGGATCCAAGGGCATGGTATGAGAGATTTTCTGGTTTCTTACTCGGTCATGGTTATAAAAGAGGGAAGATTGACAACACCTTGTTTCTAAAAACCAAAGGAAAGAATATTCTGATTGTTCAGGTGTATATGCATGACATCATCTTTGGTGCAACTACATATTCTCGCTGTAAGGAATTTGGGGACCTGATGGGAAGTGAGTTTGGAATGAGCATGATGGGTGAGCTTAGCTTCTTTCTGGGGTTGCAGATCTGACAAATCCCTGGTGGGGATTTTACACGTCAACAAAAGTACATCAGGGATTTTCTTAAGAAGTATCAACTAATGGATGCCAAACCTAGTGATACTCCCATAGGAAATAGCACCAAACTGGATGTTGATGAAAGTGGTACCTTGATGAATGCAACCATGTATAGAGGAATCATAGGATCACTGTTGTACTTGACAGCAAGTAGAATAGACATTGTCTTTAATGTAGGCATGTGTGCTAGATTTCAGTCCTGCCCAAAGGAATGTCATCGGAAGACTGCTAAGCGAATTCTCAAATATCTTAAAAGGATATGAGTCCTAGCTTTGTACTATCCTGCTGGTGACTATTTTAATTTAGTTGAATATGCAGATGCAGACTCTGCAGGATACCTGGTTGATCGAAAAAGCACATCTGGCATAGCTCATTTCCTAGGATCTTCACTAATACCCTAGGGTACCAAGAAGCAGAACTCAGTGGCACTATCCATTGCAGAGGCTGAGTATGTTGCTACTATAGCTTGTTGTTCACAATTGTTCTGGATCAAGCAACAGCTGGAAGATTATGGAATATCATCAGATATATTCCCCTTCTGTGTGATAATACTAGTGCTTTGAGCATGGCCAAAAATCTAGTTCATCATAAAAGAACGAAGCACATTGATGTAAGGCATCATTTTTTCAGGGACCAGGTGGAGAAGGGAAACGTTTGTATGAAGTTCTGTAGTATAGAGGACCAGATAGCTGACATCTTCACTAAACCCTTATCTAGGGACCAATTTGAGAGAAACAGGCTAAAGTTATCATAATTTTTCATCTGAGATTCATAGCTGAAAAGGTTCAATCATGTATCTGAGAGGTCATTCACCTTCAGTCAAATGCCAGTTGTATTGTGTTGATTAACAGATCCTGAAAAGAGCTCATAGCTTTTGAAGGATATGATAGAAGGAACTTCATCGAGGGACCTAATGCACTACCAGGTTAGTACTCTATTCATAATCTCTTACTTTGTTAATGAATATGCTCAGGATATGTGACGTCTATTCACCTTTTTTTCTAAATAAACGCCATTTCGTTTAGTGTCTGAAGAGTCATGACTAATCAGGGACTGGACGCCTTCTCCTCTTCTTCCTTTAAATGGACATCATCCATCACTTTGAAAATCATTCAAATCTTCTTTTTCAAAAAGTTAGATTCATCTCTTCTCTCTCAGGGCTTGTTCATCATTTTACTATTCATCTTCTCAAAAAAGGACTTTTAGTACTATATATATTAACATAGCCTCAAATTGATATTAGCCCTACATAATCCTCATCACACTAGGATGTCGACTCAGACTCCTCACTGTCTCCTAATATCATTACTCCACCATCAACACCTATTCATATATTGATCAAACCTGCAGATCTTCATCCACTGGTATAAGGTCTCAACCCTTCCTCTCCAATACTACCTTATTCTTCTCCATCGGCGTTGGGACTAGATTCTCCCAAAGCCTCTCACTCCCTGAAAATTCCTGATGCTAACCCTTCTCCTAACCTAACCCAACCCTAACACTTGTCTATCCAAGTCATATTTAGAAGCCTGATATTTAGAAGCCTGCTAGTATATTCATACCTGTAAATATGGTTGTAGAGGAATACGTTGATGATGAGAACGATCTGAAGAGTACTCTTTTGGCATAGAAATGAAAACAACCATATGTTCCCCATGTGTATGCTTCTTCAAGGTATACGATAGGGTCACAAAAGGGAAAGGAGAAGATTTCTGGTAACGGAATAACTATTAGGAGGAGCTATTCCACTAGGGGTTTGGAGAAAAAGGTTTTGGGAGATGCTACGAATGCAAGTCGTCAAAAACATATTACAAAGAAAATGCAACGCAGGACCATGATAGTTGAGGAGGAAGTTTCTGAGGATGAGTTGGTGGATGTCGAAGAGGATGTTGATATAGATTGGACTGATTCTAACAATGAAGGAGCGCATATGACTTAGGGACCTTGTATAGCTGAGCAAACTATAAGCTTGGGAAAGCGGAGTGCACCTACTTCCACTCGGGCACCAGGTGGACAAGTCAAGAGAAGAATATATAAGAATAGTATGTCTATGGCGAATTGAATGAGTTTTCTTCAAGACCAAAAGGTCCTCAATGGAAGAGTGTTTGAACCTATTGCTAAGAATCGACCGTGTATGAGGGCGTTAGTGGAAGCGGTAGATTTTCAAAAATGGGGGGCATCTCTTTAAGTGGCTCGTACCTTCTTACATGAATGTTAGGCCAAAGAATTTTATCTGAACATGCAGTTTCAGGAGGATAGAAGTTTTATCACAAGTATTAGTGATATTTCTTTCCGAGTAGATGAAGAGAGCTTGGGTGATATTCTACGTGTTAGAAGGATAGGGATTAGGACTATTATTGACAAGTCCCCCTCGAAAGCCTTCTTAGAAGAGGGTGTAAAATTGAAACACATAAACCCAACATCTGTCCTTAAGAAGCTTCTCAAAGGGCAATACTAGTTGTTCTTTGAATTTGTCAACAAGGTGTTGCTGCCTCGATCTGAAGAGCGATCTGTGGCCACTACGATAGACTTATACTTAATGGAGAAACTGTGTACTATGACCGAAATCAACCTTCCATCCTTAATGATGGAACACATGACCAAAATGTTCAAGATGATAGAGGGTAAACATCGTCTGGCATATGGTCTTTTACTGTATCAAGTGTTTCAGGCAAGTGGGGTTGAGTTAAGTAGGGGAACCAGTGGGTCTATTAAGCAGTCATTTTCTGACAAAACACTGATGGAGTGTAAAAGTGTTGATTTCAGGGATGGTGCTAAGAAGTCTCAAGTGTTTAATCTTTTGGATCAGATTGAGGCCCAATAAACCAGAGTCAAGGACCTAACTGCTGATCTAGCTGCCAAGGACTCCTATATTATCATGCTGAATGTGGATCTGGCGAAAGACCCCAGAGGAGGACCTGAAGTGGCTAAGTTGACTATGCTAAGGGAAGTTAATGCCTAATTATCTCAAGAAATCCAGTCTCTTACGGAGCAACTTCTGGATACGCATAAGGAACACACTGCTAACATTTCTAAGCTCTTTCGAACTCTTCACATCCAAGTCCCACAATCTCTAGATTCCCTGTCCTTGTACTCCCCCTGTCCCTGTTCTTCTAGTCTACTTTGTTGTTGGATTACGAATACTGCACATTTTTTTCTCTGGATAGTTTGTGGCCCTATCCTGGGCAATTGAAGTTTAAGGTTATGGATGGTGTACCTGTGGTTGTTATTGATGTACCTCTTATGGTTTTTTTTTCCTATCTATATTCTTCATTGCCTGTGATGTATTTTCCTGTGTATGATCTCGTCTTAGTTTACTAATTTCTTTTTAATAATGCCAGAAGGGAGAAATAATGATATCATATACTCAGGGAGAACTAAATTAGGGATGCCTATTTTAGGGGGAACTGCCTCACAGGGTACGGTATAGTCTATCATCATCAAAAAGGGGGAAATTATTAAGTACATAAGTATTTGCATATATGTACTATTTTGATGACTAACAAACTATATCAAGGATCAGATAATACATCAGGCTTGCGTGATGAATCTAGTGGTGGACAACATCCTGTAAAGCTACTGTGGTTGGTGAAAAGTGTTTCATAGTTGTACTAAAATACCAGCGGTCCATAAGTTGTACTCACAGCAGCATAAAAGAAAGAAGTCGAGGGTTTTAAGTCAAGGTTTTTCAAGTATATTGAAGATCGAGCACTCACAATTGAAAAAGCTTCCCTTTAGCTTCTTGTGCAAGAGTACAACATACCCAGACATGGGACCTGATAGACTAGGTCTATAGTTCTTGTGTCTTGTGTGAGTTGTATTTGTGAAAAATAGTGTAACATTACTCTTCAACTAAGAAGACAGGTAATCAGTTTATTTCAAGTTGTTCTATGTGTGAAACACACCTTGCAGACAAAGTTGTAATCTCAATGTGTGGATGTGTGGTTTAATTCTAACTACTCAAGTGGTGTAGGGTAGATTGAAGCTAGATAGGTGATTGCTCATAACTCGTACTTGATGCATAAGTTGTTTTGGGTGTAAGAGAAAGTAGAGAAGTAGTGAGTGAGTTGTATTTCTTTACTTTACTCTTAGTGGATTTGGTTGCTAAATCTTCTGATATCAAGTCGTGGTTGTTCGTCTCTTGAGCAAGGAGTTTTTTCACGTAAAAATTTAAGTGTCTTTATCTTCTGTTGTCCCTTATGTTCCAAGATCCTTATTATTCTCTATTAAGGGACCTGATAAGGTATCAAGCTATGAGTACCCTAACATAACAGAAGGACAAGATTTTTCGCTCCAATATCTATGAGAATAAGGATTTCCTACATCAATAGGAATTACAAGTTTCCTAAAATATACAAGGAAACAATTAAGCACACAATTAATAAATAACTAACAAATCTTTCCCTTAGCTTGAATTTTCTTCATCAATTGAAATAAAATCTCTTCTTTACTCTCATCCATTCCAAGGCTTAATGGTTATTACACAGACCAATCACGTCTAGACAAGTTTAAACTTGTTGGTTGAGACTACCTTAGTTATCATATCTACTGGATTATCATGGTAGATGCTTTCTTCAATCCAACAACCCCTTTAGATACAATGTCTCAAATAGAACAATGATTGACTTCAATATGCTTTGTCAACTTATAAATATTTTATGCTTGGTAAGATGAATAACATTCTGACTGTAACAAAATAGTAGTCTTCTATCAATTAGTCCATGATTACTTACCAAGACTTGTAGCCATGTAATCTCTTTCACAACTTCTATAATTTTCATATACTCTACTTTCAACTTATGACACTACAAAAAAAAAAAAAGAAAAAAATAATGTTAGAGAGCTTTTCTTATCTAAGTCACCTGCATAGTTTGAATCCGCATAACCTACTACTATTTCACTTAGCTTGTCTATAAAAACTGTCAAGCCTAAGCCCACATTTGTAGTATCCTTCAAGTATCTCATAATCCACTTCATTGCCTGTGAATGTTCTTCACTAGGACCATTATCATGGTAATACAATTATTGGGACAATAGCAGCAACATCCAGTGTTGACAAAGAGGCAGAGGCAACCTGGCTATGGCATATGCGCTTGGATATGCAGGACGAAAATCCTTGTAAACCTTATCAGATCAAGGATTGTTGAAAGGTGTTAAATCTGGATACTTGAATTTTTGTGAGCATTGTGTGAAAGGAAAGCAAACAAGGGTTAAATTTGGAACAACTATCCATAATACGAAAGGTATTTTGGATTATGTTCACTCTGATGTTTGGGTTGCTCTCAAAACACCTTCATTAGGTGGGAAATACTACTTTGTAACCTTTGTTGATGACTTTTCACGAAGAGTATGGGTGTATATGATGAAGACTAAGGATGAAGTGTTAGGAATATTTCTCAAATAGAAGATGATGATAGAAACTCAAAGTGACAAAATATCAAGTGTCTTCGCACAGACAATGGCGGAGAATACAAAAATGATCTTTTCCACAAGGTTTGTAAAGAAAATGACATCTTTAAACATTTCATAGTCAGAAATACACGACAACAAAAATGGAGCAGCAGAATGCATGAAC
Organism: Solanum clarkiae; assembly: GCA_011800125.2. Taxonomy (NCBI): domain Eukaryota; kingdom Viridiplantae; phylum Streptophyta; class Magnoliopsida; order Solanales; family Solanaceae; genus Solanum; species Solanum clarkiae. The sequence goes on from JAABOM020059896.1 coordinate 31,052, forward strand.
CGAATATTGCTAGAGAAGGTTTGGTGTATGTTGTCCAATGTTGGCTTGGGCAAAGAATTTTGGGCTGAGGCAATAAAATATAGGTGTCACATCATAAATCAATTGCCATCCACTACAATTGGTGGGAAGATACCATTTGAAAAATGGTATGGAAAACATGCTACGGATTATGACTCTTTACATATATTTGGCTCAATTGCATAGTATCATATGAAAGAGTCAAAAATGGATCTAGAGCTAAGAGGGATATCTTTATGTGAATTACTTCTGGAGTCAAAGGATATCTCCTATAGTGTCCAGAGACAAGAAATGTAATATTAAGCTGAGATGTTACTTTTGACGAATCTGCTATGATGGAAAAGGATACAGATGAAGCTATAAAAGTAACTAATAGTGCTTAAAAGCAGGTGGAGTTTGAGGGAAAATTTATTTTTCCTCCACAAAAGGCAGATGAAGAAACAAATGACAAATTTGGAAGAAGAGCCAGTTGAGAAGTAGGTTCCAACTCAGAAATCTGAACATTAACTTGAGTCAATAGCAACCCATAAACCCAAAAGAATTGTGAAAAAACCTGTGCATCTTATAGAGACGATGGCATGTGCAACCTCAGTCATTATTGATGACATTCCAACAACTTATAAAGAAGCTATCCAAAGTGGTGAAGAAAAGTGAAAAGTTGCAATGATTGAGGAAATAAAGTCCCTTCATCAGAACAATATGTGGAAACTGGCTGCAAGAAAACAATTAGATGTAAATGGGTATATGTAAAGAAAGAAGGATTTCCTAACCAAGAAGATGTCTGCTACAAATCATGTTTGGTGGCCAAAGGATATGCACAAAAGGAGGGAATTGATTATAATAAGGTATTTTTTCTATCGTGAAACACTTCTCCATTAGAGTTTTGTTGGCTTTGGTAGCTTAATTTGATTTAGAACTAGTTCAAATAGATGTTAAAATAATATTTTTACATGGTGATTTGGAAGAGGAAATCTACATGACTCAGATAGAAGGGTTCAAAGTTGTAGGGAAAGAAAACATGGTATGTAAACTTAAAAAATCTTTGTACAGATTGAAACAATCTCCAAAACAATGGTAAAAAAGATTTGACAAGTTTATTCTATGATAGAAGTACGTGAGAAGCAAATACGATCATTGTGTATATCTGTGCAAGCTTAATGATGGTTTTTCCATATGTGTTCTCCTATATGTTGATAATATGTTAATAGCTTCCAAGAATTTGGGAGAAATTAAGAAGCTGAAATCTCAACTAAGTAAGGAGTTTGAGATGAAGGATTTGGGAGATACGAAGAAGATTCTATGCATGGAGATAACAAGGGACAGACTTTAAAAGAAACTTTGTTTATCTTAAAAGGAGTACTTGAAGAGGGTGCTATATCGATTTAGTATAGATGAGAACACTAAACCAGTTAGCACTCCATTGGCTCCCCATTTTAGGTTTAGTGTTGATATGTCGCCAAAGGATGAAGTTAAAAAAGAATATATGTCAAGAGTATCATATGAAAGTGTTGTTGGTAGCTTGATATATGCAATAGTTTATACAAGACCTGACATTTCACATGCTGTTGGGATTGTGAGCCAATATATGCATAATCCAGGTTGAGAACATTAGCAAGCTGTGAAATGGATTTTGCAGTATATTTGTAATACCATGGATATTTGGTTAGTTTTTGAGCAGGAAGAAAACTCATGTGTAGTTGGATATTGTGACTCTGACTATATTGGTGATCTGGACAAACGAAGGTCAACTACTGGTTATGTGTTTACTTTTGCAAAAGCACCAGTTAGTTGGAGGTCTACCTTACAGTCAACAGTTGCTTTGTCTACAACAGAGGCAGAGTATATGGCAATTACAAAGGCTATGAAGGATGCAATTTGGCTTCAAGGATTACTTAAGGAACTTGGTATCAGACAAGAAGCTATTACAATATTTTGTGATAGTCAAAACGCTATTCTATTAGCGAAAAATCAAGTTTATCATGCAAGAATGACGCACATTGATGTTCAGTATCACTTCATACGAGAAATCATAGAAGAAGGTGGAGTCACAGTATAGAAAATTAAAACTACAGAGAATCCTACCGATATGCTAACAAAAGTGGTAACTACGGTCAAGTTTGGACATTGTTTGAACTTGATCAACATTGTTGAACATTGATATTCAAAAGCTAAAGACACAATTGAAATTTGTTATTGAAAAAACTGAAGATATGAGATGACTAATGTAGAGATTTGTTGCTTGTCATCCCACATCGGAAGGTGACAAGTTTGAAAGGGGATTTTCTCCCTATAAATTAAAGTGTAGTTTTAGGATTTAAAACACACCTCTCACTTGCCTTCTCATCTTGTAAGACATTTATTCTTCTTTCTCTCTTGTAATATTTTTTGGAGTGAAATAAAATTTGGGTTAGTTGTGTCTGAGAATGTAGGTAAAAATAATTTTTATCAAACCTCGTAAATTCGTTGTTCCTTTTATTTTTTCTCTTTCACTGTTTTTTAGCGGCTTTTATTTTTGGGGTTGTAATTGTGAAATAATTACTTTACCCAGTTTGCTTCCGCAACAACTATTACATTTTTTTTATTTATCATATGCTCTATCCCAAACCCCACTTGTGGGATTTTACTGGGTATGTCGTTGTTGTTATCATATGCTCTATAATTCCTGCCTTTTAAGCGAAGGACTTCCAAATATCAAGTTAAATATCACGGACAAGATAAGTTAGACTTGACAAAAGATCGAAGTAGAGAATTTTTTTTTAAAAAACATGAAAAAGGAATCTTTTTTAAAAGAAAGACTAAAGAAAGAAAGAAAATAGAAGTTTCAAAAAATTAAAAAAAGAAAAAAAAACACGAAAAAGAATAAAAATGAAGTAAGAAATAAAAGAGAAGAGAAAAATAGTAAATAAAGGAAAAGTAAAGAAAGAAAAAGATGAAAAAAAAGTTCAAAGGCAGCTGTGTATGGAGAGTTGTTTGAAAAATATTTAAGACGTAGAGTGGTAAAAATGTACTTTGATTCAACTTAAAGTGGAGGGAGGGACATTTTTGTAAGACTTCTCTTGTGGTGAACAAAAAATTATGATTATTACATTTCAAGGACACTCTGTGTAATTTTCTGCTCTTTATGTACTTACGACCTAAACAAACAACCTCACATGGCCCCCTCCTTGCCTAAGTCCAATTTGCCATTATGAAATCATCATACTATATGTGTATGTGTGTGTATATATATTGGTATCATTTAGTATTTATGCAATTTTTTTTAATGTACGGTTGTTCCTCAATGATACCATAACAATATTCAATATACTGTTGTGTTATTATTGAGGATTTTAGAAGTGTCTCATTAAGGATTGAGCTTTAGTTTAGTGAAGCAACGATTATTCTTAATTGTATCTAGAGGTGGCAAAATAAGCCCAAATATAAGCAACCCGCCCATAATTTTATGGATTGGGTTCAGTATGATTTAGAATTGGGCTAATTTTCAGCCTAATGCAATTTAACCCATTATAAAATAATTCTGAACTGAGCCTAATAACATACTAACTTCAGCCCAATATATCATTTCTTTTGAATGTTCAATGCTAATATTAAATTAAGTGGGTTAAATTGGACAGGTCATGACCCAACCCAAATTTTAGCCCATTTGAGCCCAACCCAATGTAGCCCAAAGTACATTTGGGTGAGTTAAAACCCAACTCGATATTTAATACAGCTTATTTGAACCTCCCCAATTTCAGCCCAACCGGCCCATTTGACACCCCTAATTGTATCATTTCAATATCATGATCATATATGATTATATTGTAACAATATCATTCATGAACCTTTTAATGACAAAGAAAACTTTTGTGATAACATCAAAGTATATATATATGAAAGCATCACTATTTGTGCTTGCACCCGTGCTCGTGTTGAACATGGGGAAAATATTTATATTTTTTTCCGTTTCGATTTATGTGATATATTTTTCATCCTAATTTATTCTAAAACATATCATTTTTTTTATGTTTACAAACAATTGAATATCCAAAGTTTATATTATTTTTTCATTTCAGTTTATGTGATATATTTTTCTTTCGTAATTAGTTTAGAAAAATGTAGTTATTAAATATTTAGAAATAATTTGATTTTAAAATTTTCATTTTATCCTCAATGAAATAATTTATAATCACATTTTACCTTTTACTTAAAAATTTTATATTTATGCAGTTTTTAAATCAACTCATTAAATAAAAGTAATTTTTAAAATTTATTTCATTATAATTTTTTTAAAAGTTCTTCCTTTTGATAGAAATATAATCATAGAAAGATATTAAAAATAGTTGTTTAATATTATTTGTCGAGTTTAAAAAGCAAGACTTAATTTTTTATTTTTATTTATTTTATCATAATTCTAACATTTAAATGACTTGACATGATTGATTAGAGTGATATATCAAAATTATAGTTGAAGCAGTTGAAAAAATAATTTATTAAGGGTAATATTGTAAAGTTATAGTTGAAGCAGTTGCTGCAAATTAAATTAAAAATAATTACTTTGGTGGGGAGGAGGGGTAGACGTGATATAGTCAAATTACAGTTACATCCATTGAAAAAATAATTAATAGAAATTTTGTAGTAAATTCAAACAATCAAAACAAATGCGTCAATCTAGTCATTTAAGAAATTCGTTGTCACTATTAAATTAGAGCTTCCTCAATAATAGAAACCTTTTGTACTCTACTTTTGGATAATATTTAACTCAAATTTTATTGATGGTGTATCAATTTAGTGATGATGACTGACTTTTAAGCCCATTAAAATTATGTGATAATTTTAGTGCTGTTTGTTTGTCTGACAATTGTATGCATCATTCTCATGCTAAATATATTGACATTAAGCATCGTTATCTTTAGGATCATGTTTTAGATAGATATATTGACTTTTGATTGCACTGATTTTCAACTTGTCGATATTTTTCCTAAATCTTTAATAGGAGAAAGTCTTTGTATTCTGCACAATTCTACAAATACTATTACAAATTCTTATTTCTGATTAGCATATATTTATATTTATTACACTTGCCTTTTAAATTTATTTTTTGAAACATTGTTAAACGTGTTTCTTTTTACTTTATTTAATTAGTTTTCTTGTTTATGTGGTTAATGTTTAGTGCCACTTTGTTTTCCTAATCATCATTATCTATCATCACCTTATCTTCGAGTCTGATCAATGGTCTTGTCAAGATTCTTTTTCTCTTCAATCTTTTCTATATTTATATCTCTCTGTTCTCATCTTTGTTTTACTCACTTATATCATCTGTAATTTTTTTAATTATGAAATGGTTAAATTTCAAAGAAACTCTTCTCTTGCTGTAAGGAAAAGTATTCTCAATAATGTAAGGGTAAGATCTCTTCCCCATTTTTATTTACTCGGGATTTTATGAAGAATTTGTACCTCCCGTGTCTTCTGCCTTCTGTTGCAGTAAAGATTTCTACAATTTCACTAATTGTGGTTCATTGAAGAAGAAATTCAAGTTTGATATAGACACTGCCTTTTCGATGAGCGTGGATTTCTCGAGTCCCTCTAATGAAGATTTATTTCACACTTTTAAAGAGAAGACTTTAGTGTATAGTAGGGTTATCGACCTTGATCTTCTTTCCTTTTTTAGCTGTTCTTTTAAAAATATTTTTGATTTTCAAGATTGAAAAATTATCTTTTCAACTCCTAAAGTAGTCTATGAACCATTTATTCGTCTCTTCTATTCAAATTTGAGATCCTCCAACCCGAAGAAGTGAAATTTCTATTGCTGGAAAAACATATTTTTTCAGATTGTGAAAAGCTTAATTATATCTTTGAAATTTTTTGTTCTGAACTCAAGACTCCCTCTAAAAACTGTTGGCATCCAGAATTTAGAGTCTCTTTTGAGCAAGCCAAACACATGTTGGTTTTGGACTCCTCAATCTCCTCTCCTTTTCAATTGGATCCAAATTTTAAAGTTCATGCTATTGCTCATACTATTAATATCACTCTCCTCTTCATGCTGGTTCTCACTCCATGCTTACTCAATGAGATACTCTGCTTACCTATTGTCTTATTTCTCATGTTAAATTTCATCTCTTTTCGTTCATTATCCAACTATGGTAGAAGTTGCCTCTGAACCCTCTAGTCTTCTTTTTGAAATGTTTATTACTAGTATCTTGAAAGCAAATCATCTTCGCTTAGGTGATTTTCCTCCTCTCTGTGTAAAATAAAGTTTCAACTCTCGTGCCTTTGTCAACATGGATTATACACGCATAAACTATTTGTGGATCCTCAAAAATGATTTTGATAATGTCAATGTTGGGTATCACAAATCTAAACCCTCCTCTTTTGCTAATTTCATGTTGCTGCTAAGTCGAATGTTGCTCTTGAAAAATTACTGATATGGATGCTACACTATATGTGTTGACTATATCTACTATTTAACTAGGCGACATCATGATTCAAATGGCTAATATGAATGTTAGATTCGATTCTTTTAATGATCTGTTACTTGGTATTCACTTTCAAATGGACAAGATAAATGAGATAATCAAAGAGAGAAGTTGCTGATGTTGCTTGAAAGGGACACAATCTTGGTCAAGTGATCAAGAAGGATCTTAAAGTAGCAAATAAGGTTCAATCTAGTAATATTGCTATTACCACCTCTATTTCTCATCAAGTTTGAAGTTATGTTGACTACTGTTGTCAACACTTTTTCCTATTAGTTGTATTATTAATGTGTTTAAGTTAAAGACAATACTTGCTATTTTTTTAATAATATTTTATTAGATTCTATCGAGCTTTACTGCTCGATGTTTTGGTATTTTAAATGCTATCTATTTTTACTTTATGTTACATTATCTATCTCTATTGCTGTTGCCTATCTTTCTTTTTTGCTAATGTCAAACTGGAAAAAAGTTTAATATCTACATAATTGGATTCATTATTTTCTTTCAAATTCACTGATTTTTCAAAAGCAGTATTGCACATGATATAATTAAAAGAAAACATGAAATACCTACAAAATCATTATTTTAATAATTAATATGCGATAATTTTAAATTAAAATTAATTAACATAGTGATGTGCCGTCAAAATACAACACCTTTTAATGCTTAAAACTTGAAATTTTATGTGTTCTCAAACGATGTTAGTAGATTTGATGTGTTTTTATGTTTGTTTTTTCAGGATTATAGGATTGACATGATTTTTGGGCTAAGTGTGCAAAAATTGAAGTGTTTGCTGTTCTACGGCACCCTTTACGAGCCATGGAAGTTTTCAGGGGACGTAGAGTAGATTTCTTAGCAAAATCCTGTGAAGGTGAGATTTTCTGAAGTTGAGTCAACGAACATGCAAACAAGCCGTGAAATATTATACGAGTCGTAGGTGTGATATCATTCACTGAGGATCAAAAAGTGGGGAGTTGCTGAAAATCACCACACAAAATCCTCCACGAGCCGTATAACTTTATGCGGCTCATAGAAGTCAACCTCAGATTTGCATATGGAATTCACGAACCCCGATTATGGGCCGTAAAACTTTATACGGTCCATAGAGCCTGCCGACCCAGTTCTCCTATTTTGATTTGGTTTTGTATTTTAAATATTATAAATAGGTTTTTTAATTTTTTTTTGTAGAGAATAGTGTGCAATAGTTAGAAACATTGTGAGACACTTGAAAAATATTTTTTGGTGATCTTAATTCATACTTGTGATTTTTATTGAAGAGCTTGGATTTCTTGTTCTTAATTTCATTCTTGTAAGTTCTTAATTATGCTATTTCATATCATGATTCTTGCATCTGAAATGATAATGAGTAGCTAAATCCCCAACTAGGGTGGTGGGATCCATGAAGAACTAACAGGGTAAAATTGAATAACTCATAATTCTTGAAAAGTGTGCATGCATGTATTAATTAATTCTCTTCATTTAGAACTCTTTTTAATGACGGCCAACATTAGAACTCGCATAGTATTACTTACAGGATCAAGGTAGTAATCAATAAGAAAAGAGATTAATTAACATGATTCGTTTGATGTTTCTCATCTAATCAACTAAACTAGATCAAGAGGAGGTTATACTGGAACAATAGGTACGGGTTAATGATGTCACACTGCAGGGATAGATCAAATCACATAGTGAAATTTACCTCTTGCCTAGATCAAAGGATTTCATAAAATATAACTTTCCATTCTTCATGCTACACACAAATAAAGAATTTGATTATCTGATAATACTAAGTCACAGAATCATGGGGAACACAATACCCTAGTTACTCTTCTTACTGATTTCACACAATTGTTTTAGCTTAGGATTTCTTTCTACAGTTTTAGAAACACTCCCCCACTTGAGAGATAAGTAGGTTAATCAACTCGAATTGCTTGAAATTACTCTAAATGTACCATATTCCTTATGGGTTCGACCCTAACCTTGGTTAGCTTATATCTTTTCAACGACCGCTTTAACTTTCAAAAAAGGAGGTGTAGCTTGGGCGATATCACATTGTATTTTAAAATGGAGATTTATGTCAAATAATTTGATAACACCTTTTTTCTCAAAGAAAAAAAAATTTCTAATTGATTCTGAAACACCCCATAGGTACTTCAGAATGTCCCATAATCGAAATTTTCATATATCTCAAAATTCGCACGTGATTTAAAAAATCTGAATTCATATTCTCGATCAGGGGGAAAACTGAGAGAAAAATGGGTATGATCCGGATTTTAGAAGACCAATAGCGAAATATAATTTTCGCTAATTTTTGATTTCCAATTGTTATCTGCATCAGGGCCCAATGCGCCTGAGTCGCGCCACTGAGTAATCCTAAGTCCGCTCTGGTCCGCGACTAGCCATGTGCGCGGACCAGTGTATTATTTTCCTTGCTTTTTCTAGTTCAGTCGAGGGCATTGGGGTCATAGCCCCATGCCCACTTAAACGTGAAATCACCCATACTTAGCCAGTTTTCAACTCTATAACTCACAAAACCCTTTCTCAAACCCCTCTAAGACTCTACCAATTCTCTCAATCAAATCTAAGGATCTCAAGCTCAATTCTGAAACTCATGACTCATTTCAAGCTCTTAGTTTACTTCAAGTTCACCTCAATGAATTCAAGGCTTAAGGTATGTGGATATTCATCCATGGGTCCTTTCACCCATGGAGCCCAACCTTTTCTTTTTATGAAAATTGCATGTTTTCAAGTTATATTACCTACGAGTATCTCTTATTATGAATTATGAACATAAATCATGTTGGAATTTTATCAAGTATTGATTGATTATGCATGCATATCTATTTCAAGTTTATTTCATGAATTGATTATGTCTATTGAGACTATGCATGTTCTGAGCTATGAAACTATGAATTATCATGAGCTTTCATAATGGATTTCATGGTATCCTACATGAGGGTTTTACTACATGTTGGTGGGTTGATTTGCACTGAGTTTACTCATCTTATTTCACTCTTGAATTTCATTATTTTGAAAAAGTATCATGAACACACTATGTGTTTGATAAAATGACATGACAATACTTCTTAAGTTATTGATGATCTATTACATAATTTACAAGTCAAGTGACTACATGATGATTAAGGGCTTTCAAGCATGTATTAAACTCATGAAAAGTATCTATGATTTTACAAGTATCAAGTTAAGCCCTATTTCAAGAACTTTACCTCTTGTGAGCCATTCATGTTATAGCAAAGGTTCATGTATGATTATGATCTACTCTCATGTTCAAGTTAGGCTCACTACTAGAGGTCAAGCATGTTTATGAGCTACTTAAGTCATATTCTTACAAGCTATTCATGTTATGATTAAAATATGATTATTTCAAATATTCCGTAGGATTTGACTTAACACTGATTGAGGCTTAAGATCGGGGCTCAACCCAAGGGTACCTTATATAAAGTGTTGGGTCTCTAAACTATGTGCCACCATAGGATTATGATTATTACCTTGCTATACTAGTAGATCTATCTGGTTCATGTTATCATGTTTGGTTTGCCTTGGCAAGTAGTCTACACTTTGCCAGGGGGTGTCATGCCTGGTCACCTAAATCGAGGGGTGTCAGGCCTCGGAGTGTAAGTTGTAGCTGGTTGGTTTATGTCGGTTGAGGTCACTTCCCACAAATGTATGATATATATTGTGCAAAATGAATGATTCACAAGATGTTTCGTTATGAGCATTGATCATGCATGCCATATTGAGATTATATATCCTTTATATATGACTATGCATTTTGACTATATTGGCTTATGTCTAGTTGAATTGCATTCCGCATACTTAGTAAAGAAAATATATGATTATGCATTTTGACCGGAGCTCTTTTTGATCATCTTCTATGTGGCTAGGTCGGTATTTTAAAGAAAATCATTTGTGAGTCCTCAAGTCTGAGGACATTATCTATATTACTCTTGCTATTTTGAGACTTCATTATTTTAAACACTTGTTATTATGAGGATGAGCCCAGAAAGTGTCTTGGCCCCTGCTCCATTCCAAGTTAGAGGTATTGTTGGAGATTATGATGTACTTATGCTATGAGTTTGACTCTTTTATGCTTTAATGATCATCAAAGACTTCCCTTAGTACCTCTTCCCTTTTTATTATATCTTGTGATGCTTATTCTGCTTCTGTGACCAAGGGTGTGTGATTGATATGCTAAGAGGCTTGTTTGGGGTCCGTTTAGGTTTTTCATTTGCCGTGTCACGTCTAGGCCCTAGCCTTTGGTCGTGACAAACTTGGTATCAGATATCTAGAATGTTAATGGTCCTCGGAAATCCAACACACCGAGTCTATTATAGTCTTATTCATGGTTTTGAAGCACGCCACAACTATGAATGGGAGGCTATGAGGCGTTTTAAGAAATGTTTCGCTTCTTCATGGTCTATATCGTGCTTTAGGTAACTATAAGGTTTTTCCCTAACGAATGCTCTTGTTTCCTTTTAGATCATGCCTATTCCAAGGGGAAGACTAAAGAGAGACCATACTCCCGAGGAGCAAGCAACCCCTCCCGCTCCTCAAGCTCCTCAATATGGAGGGGTATCCCAAGAAGAGTTTTGAGATGTTATTACAATGTTTTCCCATGCTATGACAAGCCAAATGAACTAAGGGCCCAATCCCTTCTTGCTCTCACTCCGTCCTCAACATTGAGGGATTTCACAAGAATGAACCCACCGAAGTTTCCATGGATCCAAGGAGAAAGAGGACCCCCCTAAGAGTTCATCAATGAGATGTATAAAGTGCTATCTATCATGGGGTCAATTTGGAGGAGAAAGCGCAGTTGGCGGCCTACCAACTTGAAGGTATGGCCCAAATTTGGTTCACCTAATGGAAATTGGAGAGGAGAGATGATGATGCTACTCCTTGGGAGGAGTGCAAAGCTATGTTCCTCAATTGGTTCTTCCCTATCGAGCTAAGAGAGGATGAGATAATGGAGTTTATGAACCTTAAGCAAGTTTCTATGAGTGTGAGGGAGTATGCCCTCAGGTTGAACAAGCTTTCCAAGTATACTCCATATTTGGTGGTCTACCCTAGAGCTTGAATGAACAAATTTATGTCGGGAGTGTTCGACTTGGTTAATGAAGAGTGTCATACAGACATGCTAGTGAGTGATATGGATTTGTCTCGACTCATGAGACAAGCCGAGCAACTTGAGGGGGAAAATCTTAGAAAAAGAAGAAGTGGTGAGTCCAAGAGGGCTCTATTTGAAGGTGGTTTCCTAGGTCCCAAGGGTGGACGATTTCCTCAATGCCATAAGTTCAAAGGCCAAGGGTCTTCCAATGCTCCTAATAAGAGATTTTCTACTGATAATCAAGATTTCAAGGTGGTAATGATGGTGTCACTCACCCTAAGTGCCAAAAGTGTGGGAGAAACCATGGTGGCCTATGTTTGAAGAACTCAAATGCTTTCTTTGGTTGTTGTGAAATGGGTCACAAGGTTATTGATTGTCCTCATGCTCAATAAAGGTAGAGATGGTCGTCCTAAAGGCCAAGGTGCTAATGCGGTTCAAAGGGGAAAGGGAGGCCAACAAGGGGGTGTTCCAAGGCAAAATAGGTTCTGTACTCTTCAAGGAAGGTAAGGGGGTGGAAGAGGTACCCGATATCATCACTAGTATGCTCAAGATTTTTGAGTTTCATGTGTATGCATTGATAGATGCGGGTGACACTCTTTTCATTACTCCTTTTGTTGAAAAAAACCCTCTGTATAAGTCCTAAAATTATTGTGTGAACCTTTGAAGTGTCTACCCCGTTGGGGAGTCCATTGTTGCTAAAACAGTCTATAGAAATTGTCCCGTGTTCATATTGCATAAAGTCTTACCTTGTGATTTTGTTGAATTAGATATGGTGGATTTTGATATCATTCTTTGGATGGATTGGCTACATGTATATTATGATTTCATTGATTGTAGAACCCATAGGGTTAAAATCCAGTTCCATAATAAGCTTGTCCTTGAGTGAGAAAGTCGTGATGTGGTGGTCAAGGGTAGATTCATTTCTTGTCTTTAGGCCCAAAAGTTTCTCGCCTCCTAAGAGTATAAAGAAGCGGAGTCTCACCCCAACAAACTAGACGCACGCATCAAGGCGATTGATTTCTAAGGGTTGCCATTATCATCTTGTGAGGTTTAGGGATATTGAGTTCAAAGTCCTTCCTATTGAGTCGGTTTCAGTGGTCAATGAGTTTCTTGATGTCTTTCTCAATGAGGTTCTCAGTGTTCCTCCTGAAAGGGAAATAGACTTTGGTATAGACCTCCTTTCCGATACTCTACCCGTTTCCATTCCCCCTTACTGTGTGGCCCCGGCGAAATTAAAGGAGTTGAAGGATCAATTGAGGGATTTGTTGGAGAATGGTTTCATAAGGCCTAGTAAGTCACCTTGGGGGTGCGCCAGTGTTATTTGTGAAGATAAAAGATGGTTCTCTTAGAATGTTCATTCATTACCAGTAACTTAATAGGGTTACCATAAAGAACAAGTACCCTCTACGAAGGATTGATGACTTTTTTGATCAACTACAAGGGGCTAGTTACTTTTCTAAGATTGATCTTCGGTTCTGATACCACCAAGTGAAGGTGAGGGAGTGTGATTTTTGTAAGACGAACTTTCGGACTAGGTATGGGCAATTTGAGTTTGTGGTTATGTCCTTTGGGTTGACTAATGCACCATTTATATTTATGGATCTCATGAATAGGGTCATTAAACCCTACCTTGATATGTTTGTGGTGGTCTTTATTGATAATATATTGATTTATTTCATGGAGTGAGAAAGATCATGTGAATCACTTGAGGATAGTGTTGCAAATCGTAAGAGAGGAGAGGTTTTTTGCTAAATATGAAAAATGTGAATTTTTTGGTTGAAAGAGATTGCTTTTCAAAGGGCATGTGGTGTCGAGTGATAGCATTAAGGTGGATCATAAGAAGACGGAGGTGATAAGAAATTAGCCTAGACCCTTGACTCCATAAGATATTAGGAGTTTCTTCGGTTTAGCGGGGCACTACTAAAGGTTTGTGAATGGATTTTCTTTTACTGCTTCTCCTATGGCAAAGTTGATCCAAAAGAAGGAAAAATTCATGTCGACCGATGAATGTGAAAAGAATCTTCAAACCTTGAAAGATAAGCTTGTCTCCGCTTGTATTTTATTCTACTAGAAGGGTTGGAAGTGTGGTATATTGTTATGCCTCATGAATTTGCTTGGGTTGTGTTTGGTTGCAAAATGGCAAGGGTATAGCATATGCCTCTAGGCAACTTAAGGTGCATGAGCGAACTTATCCCACCCAAATCTTGAATTGGCGGTCATGGTGTTTGCTTTGAAAATTTGGCATCACTACCTATATGGGCTTCATGTTTATGTGTTTACCGACCACAAGAGCCTCCAATATGTGTTCACACAAAAAAAATCTTAACTTGAGACAAAGAAGGTGGTTAGAGCTCCTTAAAGACTACGATGTGAGTGTGCATTATCATCCCGATAAAGCTAATGTTGTGGCGGATGGTCTAAATAGAGTGTCCATAGGTAGTCTAGCTCATGTTGATAATGGTGGCAAAGAGGTGGCTGGAGAAGTTCAACGGTTGGCTAGATTGGGGGTTGGGTTGGATGAAGTTAAAAATGGTGGCATAGTGGTTGTTGATGGTTCTAAATCATCTTTGATTGAGGAACAAAAGTCAAAACAAGATCTTGACCCCGCTTCGATAGAGTTGAAGGCCTTGGAGAAGGATAGTAAAATAGAGGTTTTCTCCTAAGGGGGAGATGGTGGCCTTAAGTACCAAGGTAGGTTGTATGTGCCTAATGTTGATGACTTAAGGGAGTTGATCTTGAAAGAGGCTCATAATTTATCCCATTCTATTCACCTCAGTTCTACAAAGATGTATAGAGAGTTGAAAGAGGTGTATTAGTGGGGTGGTATGAAGAGGGATATTACCAAGTTCATATCCGGATGTCACAATTGCCAACAAGTGAAAGCCAAACATCAAATGTCGGTGGCCTAGCCCAAGATATAGAAATTCCTACTTGGAAGTGGGAAGAGATCAACATGGATTTTGTGGTTGGGTTGCCTAAGACTCAGAAACACTTTGACTCTATTTGGGTTGCTGTGGATAGAATGACAAAGTCGACTCACTTTCTATTGGTCAAAACCTCCTATAACGTCGAAGATTATGCCAAGTTGTACATCCATGAGTCGGTTAGATTTCATGTGGTGCCCTTGTCTATCATTTCAGATTGTGGTGCTCAATTTACTTTTCACTTTTGGAGGTCCTTCCAAAGAGGTCTTGTTACCAAGGTTAATCTTAGCACGACTTTTTATCCTCAAATGGATGGTCAAGTCGAGAGGAAAATCTAAACTCTTGAGGATATGGTTAGATCTTGTGTTTTGGAGTATAAAGGTAGTTAGGATGAGCATCTTCCACTTATTGAGTATGCTTAAAATAATACCTACCAATCAAGCATTGGTATGAGTCCCTTTGAAGTTTATATGGTAGGCGTTGTAGATCCCCGGTTGGGTAGTTTAAAGTGGATGAGATGGCTTCGCTAGACTCGGATTTGGTCATGGAGGCCTTAGAGAAGGTGCGGTTGATAAGGGAAAGATTGAAAACAACCCAAAATAGACAAAAGTCCTACTCTGATGTGAGGAGAAGATATCTCGAGTTTAAGGTTGCTGATTAGGTTTACTTGAAATTCTCACCCATGAAGGATGTGCTCCGATTTGGCAAGAAAGGAAAATTGATCCCAAGGTTTGTGTGTCCTTGTAGAATTTTGAGAAGAGTGGGTAAGGTTGCATATGAATTGGAGCTGCCTATGGAGATGAATATGGTTCATCCGGTCTTCCATGTGTCCATGTTAAGAAAGTGTGTGGGTGACCCAAGTGCTAAAGTGACCTTAGAGGTTGTGGCTGTTGTAGAGGATAATTTGACCTGTGAGGAGGTCCTAGTGGAGATTTTGGATAGGCAAGTGAAGAAGTTGATAAACAAAGATGTAGCTTTCGTCAAGGTCCTTTGGAGGAACCAACAAGTTGAAAGTTCCACAAGTGAAGCCGAGGCGGACATGAAAAAGCGATATCCATATCTCTTCCACTCTACTCACTTCAAAGGTAATAATTTAAGTACCCTATATGATTTCAAGTCTTAAACATCATCCCTCATGTCATTTCGCATGCATTCATGTTTTGTCACGCCCAAAGTCCCATTAAGGCGAACAGACACTCGATGCCAATAAGGCTCGGGAGAACCAAACTTGTATCCACATGCTTTCCATACATATTATAAGGGGTTTCTACATTCAACATGCTTTCAAGAAAGTAAACAGTAATAACAAGCCAAAAGGAAATACATATGACTAGGCCGTTGGGGTCACGTTGTCTAAAGTATGAGACATGACCAGAATTTAATTTACATAGTCTACAAAGCCTCTAGATAAGGAAAAGTATCTGATAAGGATCTAACCAAGCCCCGCCTCTACTAACTATACAATACAAAAATATAAGCTCTAGACACACAAAGCTCTAAAGCAACCTAGGGCTTGATAACAACAGCTAATATCCTGTACTCCTACTGGGGAGAGCTACTAGCACCTATACCTGCAGCATGAAATGCAAGTCCCCCATAAGGGACGTTAGTACGAGATAATGTACTGAATGTGTAAGGAAGAAAATACTGTATATGAAGTAACAACTGAAATAAAACTATGTATTGGTATAGGATAAGAGACCACCTTTAGTTATACTATGGAATCATGCAATTTATGTTCTTTTTATTACTTTACCTTTATTGTATTATCTGTGCACAACATGTAGTACAAATGACCAGCTGATCAGTGGTAAATCTATATCAGGATTGACCCTGGCTAGGATTTTCCTTTCACCCCTTGGGCTACCCCCTGTGATAGGATCGACCCTGGCTAGGTGATTCTTCCACCCCTCGGGTTATCACCCATCAATAAGCAATATACTTTACTTT
>JAABOM020059897.1:0-12345 GCA_011800125.2 Solanum clarkiae
GAATAATAAACTGAAAAACTTTTGATTTTCCCCCACTACAAATTTAACTAGATAATGAATCATCTCATTTGTTATTTGAAATTTTTCTCACAAATCATCTTAGCATAAATGGAATAATCATTCTAAAGTATGTATAACCCCTTTGTGGCTACTCTTTAGAATATATAATAGTGACAAGTTGAAGATTTCTATAAAGGTATGTTCATTTTATTTGGTTTATTTTTTTATGAATGATCATGAAAATATATATTCTTTTTTGTATCTGTTTTCAAGCACTGTCCTATAGAATAATTGTTTGGGTCATACTGGAAATCTCTTTAGTACTTATTAATAATTCAAATCAAGTTGATGGAGTATATTATGCTACTCTATGTACTTTATGTTTGTAAATGTTTTTTGCAACAAGTGTGTGTAAAAGTTGTGATACTATATACTGCAAGTACATCTCAAAATTGGTTTGTTCCAATTCAAAGAGAAATTTTTTGTATTGTACTTCTTTATCTTTGTCTCAAAAATTATTTCCAAGATCCTTGCTTCTGTATAAGATTTCATAGTTCCGGATGAATCCACATACTTTTACCTAATAATATCAAAGTGAAACTCATTCTACACTTGATTTTATAGATTCTAATACTATATAATTGTTTATCATTCAACAAGTAATTAGTTTGAATAGTCAAATTGTTCAACAACATCAACTTGTACTATTGCACTTTGAATATTTTTATTATTTATTTCTATAGGTATACTACTTTCTTAGGACACACGTGCAAAGCATGTATTCGAGAACTAGTCATAGAAAATGCTATAATAAATCACAGACAAAAGTCAAGGATAGAAAATTGTAAAGGCTTGCACGCGAGTGGAAAAAGCAAGAAAACCTAAAGTAACTAACCTCAACTGGCTATTGATACTCGTTGGAGCTTAAAGCCGCTTTGATACAATAAAGATTCAGGATCGACTGAGTTTTGTTTTACAATATACTGAAAGCACCTTAAATATAAATCAAGACCAATATAACTCCTATATTATAGGAGGATTATTCCTAGTACTCTTAATAATAAACTGCAGTGCTAATCCTATGAGTAGTAGATAACTACCTAAAAACATAGAATTCGCATAATTAAAGGAAGTGTAGTAACACTATAACTGATTATGCATAATTACATGTAGTTATGCGCCAATAGTTACGACATTTGTGATACTAGTTTTTATCGAATTTTCCTAATAATTTTCATCTTTATGGTCCTTATGCAAAATTACCAATCCTAAAAACAATAAGCTTCAAATGTTCAGCTATCTACTTCAATTAACTTCAACAAGGAACAATGTTCCAATATGTTGAATACAAGTGACTTCTCTATGAATTTGAATGAATTATTTCAAGGAGCTAACATACCTCAGCCACTAGAAGTTCCTTTTGTAGCTTCATAGAGTTCAAATGATTATTGTTTGAATGGGTTGAATTGCTAGAACTTGACAATTTTGAGCTGAAATAATGCCATAACTCAGAGTGTCAGCTGTTACAACTCAATCTAATTCTCCAAAAGATCAGTTTCAAAGAGAAAATCAGTGAATCCTATGCTTAAGATTATACTGAAATGCAATAATATATATATATATATATATATATATATAGTTTTCCAGTAAAAGCAAGAATTACATATATACATTATTGCACTTTTTTAGAAATTCAAGATAGAATATAATTGGAAAAAGTTGTTTGATAGTTTTTGTTGATGTATTGTGATTGGCCTAGATAGAACTTAAACAATAGTTGTCTTTTTTATTCACATGTGCGATAGAATGAATTTCTTCTATTCATATTGTGTGTTCACTTTACTCATAAACCATGGATCACCTTCTTGAATCAATTTTCATTATGTTCCCATCATGCCTTCTTTTATTTATTTTTTTGAAAATAAATATAAATTTTATCCCTCTTAAAAGAAGGTAATCTGGTCTCTTCAATTGACGTTTTATGAAGGAATAGTAAGAATGAAATGTAAGGATTAACCAGTAATTTAGATTGTCAAACATAAATAATCTATTATATAATCCTATCAAATCAATTTTTATTATGTTCCCATCATGCCTTCTTTTATTTATTTTTTTGAAAATAAATATAAATTTTATACCTCTTAAAAGAAGGTAATCTGGTCTCTTCAATTGACGTTTTATGAAGGAATACTAAGAATGAAATGTAAGGATTAACCAGTAATTTAGATTGTCAAACATAAACAATCTATCATATAATCCTATCATTAGTTCAAGATCATAGAACTATATGATTTTCACATTACACATAAGTTTAGTCAAGAAAACATACTAGAATCGGCCATGAGATCTTGACTTGATTGCTTGTCCAGAAAAACCTTTTGCTTGTTCTTGATTAGATATTAGTTTTTCTCTCTCTTGACCTTATACTGATTTCTTTCAGAACGACTGTTGATGAAAACTGCAGTAATCTTCAGTATTTATAGGCAGAGAGAGGACCAGATACTTTAATCCCATTTTCCATCATCATGGGTAGGGTAAGTTATGCCCATAATAACCGCCATAACTTCCCACTATCATGCCCCTTAACCGCTCATTATCATCCCACAACCTCCCACTAACATATCCCCACTAACATAGGTAGTGGGTGGTGGTGGAAAGTTATAGTAACTTCCACCAATCATAATGGATGATGGTGGGAAGTTATAATAACTTCCACCAACATAAGTAGTGGCGATTTAACAACTTTCCTAGACATTATCCATTTGAATTTAGTTAGTAATTAAATATTAAACCAAGATGAATATTAATGTGAGCCATAAAATTAACATACGTGAGCCATAAAAGCTAACATTCTCCCACTTGGGATACGTAATATCAATAACTTAATGGTTTAATAAACATTTCAATTACTATGTGCACATTACTAAATTCAACATCATTTGTCGTTTTGAATAAGTCAACTAATATGAGCCATGACGGTCATATATCCCTTCTTTGACAGAATTCCTTCATGTACCACAATATTAGTATATTACTCAACATAACCTTTAAATCCATAATGGTCCAACGGTAATGTTTATAATATCTTTATCTAAACTAAAACCTGTCAACATCATTCTCAACATAATGTATACAAGAGAAACATACATAATTAAGGTCAAAGTGTCAATTGCTTAAACATAATAAAATTTTTACAAAAAGTCATTCATTGCCATCCATAAGACCCATTCTTTCAATATGTTCAATAAATATTTTGGGTGGTAATCCTTTCGTCAAAGGATAAGCAATCATAAGGTTGGTGCTAATATGTTCAATTGATACTTTATGTTTCTGAACTTCTTCCTTAGCTGAAAAGTATTTCAATTTCATATGCTTAGCAACCTTTGAATATTTACATTTTTAGAGATGAAGATTGTTGTTGTATTATCACAGTAAAGTTTCAGCGGCTTACAAATATTGTCAACTAGCCCAAGTCCTGAAATTAAGTTAGGCAGTCAATTAGTCTGAATTGTAGCCTCAAAGCATACCACAAACGCAGCTTCCATAGTGGATGTAGCTATAACTGACTGCTTCGCACTCTTCCATGAAATTACTCCTCCAGCTAATAGGAAAAAATATCCAAATATGGATTTTCTTGTATCCACACAACCAGCATAATCTGAATTTGAATATCTAACCACGTTAAGATGATCAGATCTTCTATAAGTGAGCATATGATCTTTTGTTCCTTGCAAGTATCATAGCACCTTCTTCGCAGCCTTCCAGTGATCCATTCCTGGATTACTTTGATAATGCCCCAGCATCCCAACAACAAAACTTATGTCTGGTCCGGTACATGTCTGGGCATACATTAGGCTCCCAATGATTGATGCATAAGGAATATTATTCATTTACTTACGTTCTAATTCATTCTTTGGACATTGATTGAGACTAAATTTGTCTCCTTTCTGAATTGTAATGGGAGTGGATGAACATTTTTCCATTCTAAATCTCTTTAACACTTTATTAATATAAGCTTTCTGAGACAATCCCAACAATCTTTGTGATCTATTTTGCAATATTTCTATTCCAATCACATAGGATGCCTCTCCCATATCTTTCATTTCAAAGTTGTCAGAGAGATATTACTTGGTATTTGTGCAATAAACCAAGATCATTAGTAGCAAGCAAGATGTCATCAACATAGAGAACTAACATAATAAACTGACTCCCATTGGCCTTTAAAAGGTGGGATATATACACCGATCAACGATATTTTCCTTAAATCTAAAGGTTATAATAGTTTCATTAAACTTAAGATACCATTGTCGGGAAGCTTGTTTAAGTCTGTATATTGACTTCTTAAGTTTACACACCATATGTTCCTTTCCTTTGACAGACAACCCTTCAGGTTGATTCATATAAACATTTTCCTCCAAATTCCCATTTAGAAAGGCAGTTTCCACATCTATTTGATATAGTTCTAAGTCATAATGAGCTACTAAAGCCATTATAGTTCTGAGTGAATCTTTTTTAGAGACAGGTTGTCACGACCCGAAAATGAGCATGATGAAACTCGTGTTTTCCCACCAAGACAAGTCAGCCTACAACCCAACTATAACATTAAACTGCGGAATTATAGTCAAAATGAAAACTCACTTTAATGAAAATCCCCCAAGACTTAGTTGTCACTTGCACAAGCTTCTAATGTATTACAATAGATTCGAAAAGAAATTCAAGTCTCAAATGATGTTGTCTCTAGAGTAGAACAAAATTATAAATAGGAGTAGGGAGTCAGCTGGGATGGCAACAGCTACCTCGCACAACCTCCATAGAAAGCCTCAGATAAGTACCAGTAGAGAGAGTATCACGATGATCCGGGCCCGTAACCTACAAAAGTGTTGTAGCGAGAGGGGTGAGTACCAAACACGCGGTACTCAGCAGGCGAATTAATAAACACAAGGTTAAGTAATATAGAATACCGGTACCCCCCAACACTCCCACCAAAATCCTCATAACTACAACCTAACTCATCACCTTCACAATCACACCATTCGAAATCCTACGATCATAGCCTATGATAGTCTAATCCTCGTTTCATACCTCACTTTCAAGTCATAGGGAAATTCTACAATTTATCAAGTTCTCGCTAATTCACAAGTGTCATTAAATCAATACTAAATCTAATCATGTAAAGACATAAACAAGCCAATGATACAACGAATCACCAATCTCATTAGCACTTCATATAATTATAACAAGCCAGAGCATTGTGGGATGAAAATGAATGCCATGAGATGTAATGCAATGCAATGCAATGTTAAATAGAATGATGCATGTCTGTCTTAGTGATACAAACCCGCTGTAACACAGTCCGGGACCCATGGGGGACTCCTAGTCCATGCATCTGTCGCGGCGCATGACCCGACCCATCGTTCTTCACGGCATGTGACCCGGCCCAACGATTCATAGTAACTGTCACGGCGTGTGACCTGACCCATCGATTCATAGTAACCTCTTTAATCCTCATTCTTTTTCACTAGCTGGAACCATTTCCCATCGGCTTTGCATTTCTTTTCTTAGATCATCAAGCAAGCACATAGTAAATGCACAATAAACATGTATATGGAAATAAAATATGCAAGATTGCCTATACAAATGGACATACTTCAAAATAAAAAATAGGTAGCTCAATAACATATTTGTTGTAATATCCTCAATCCCAATACTATCACAACCTTAACAACATTCCCATCTAAAAGTAAGTATCACCTCGATATCAATAACAAATAATCACTATTTCACATATAATAAATCTCCCTCATCAATTCACAAATTAAATGCCACCATAGGATAATTACCCAATTCAAAACATTTCAATCAAAGCCTACCTAAATCATTCTCAACACCTCACACAAGAAATACAAGATTCTATAAACTTAACAAAGGTTAAGAAATTCCCTTGCCTTAGCCAAAGACGGTCAATCGAGCACGTGAGCCTTCTCCTTCCGAGTGGAATCGAAACACTACGATCTAATCAATTAAGAATTCAAAATAAGATTTCCAAACCAAAGACACCCAAATCTATCTATAGCAAGTTTCTAAATTTCAAGACTAGAATTAGGTCTTAATTCCTCCAAACATCATAAATCTAATGGTATTTATATCATATAATATATCTGATATCACATTAACCAACCAATTATTTCAAAACCTAATTATAAGGTGATAGTTAAAAGAACAAAATTCAAAATGAGAATTAACTAAAACTAATGGCAGTGAGAGAGAACAAGCGGCAATTTTCAAAATCAAATACCTAGTGTTAGTTGAAAAATTGTAATGATTGTTAAAGTAATAATGTAATATAAAGACACTTCAAGAGCAATTGCTGAAGTTGATCTCACTTACTGGAACTCAAGCGTGGGGTTTTCTTGTTCGTTCGCTGCCGCAGGGTAAGTGCTTCCCCTTTTCTTTTATTTTATTAAATTTTAGCATGTAATAAAAGTAGTAAACCCTACAATTTGTTTTAATTAATATAAAAAAATAGTATGGGAAGTTACATAAATTACCACTTGGTCTACTAATAAAATTAGTTATTGAAATTTATCTCTTCACTAAATAATAAGAATTAATGAATTGTCCAAAATACTCATTTAAAATATTTCAAGATAAGTCTTGTAGGAGTTCAAGAGCACTATTTCGCAGAAGAACGTAACGGGTCATTAAATTATCCACCACTAACATCATGTTCATCCTCGAACATAAGGTAACAGAAAGTACCCGAAGCTTCGAAGAGATGGGGATATTTAGCACGCATGTCAGACTCCATCTCCCAAGTCACCTCTCTAACTGGACGGTTCTTCCATTGTACCTTCACGAAGGCTATCTCTTTGTTTCTGAGCTTTCGGACCTGTCTTTCCAGTATAGTTATGGGCTCTTCTTCAAATGACATGTCTGGAATCAATGCCACCGACTCAAATGAGAGTATATGCGAGTCATCGGACACATACTTACGGAGCATGGAGACATGAAACATAGGATGTACAAATGATAAGCTAGGTGGCAAGGCCAGTCTATAGGCCACCTCTCCAACTCTCTCTAAGATCTTAGACGGGCCAATAAATCGAGGGCTAAGCTTGCCCCTCCTCCTAAACTGCATCACACCCTTGATGGGGGATACTCTGAGCCAAATGTGATCACCCTCCATAAACTCTAATGCTCGGACCCTCCTATCTGCATAACTTTTTTGTCGACTCTGGGCCGTCAACAATCTACCCTAAATCATGCGGACCTTCTCCATAGCATCTCTCAGAAAGTCTGCATCTAATGAGTCCGTTTCAGTAGAATCAAGCCAACCAATCGGAGATCTACACCTTCTACCATATAATGCCTCGAATGAAGCCATCTGAATACTGGAGTGGTAACTATTGTTGTAGGCAAACTCTGCTAAGGGCAAGTGTTGGTCCCAACGGTTACCAGAATCAATCACACATGCTCACAACATATCCTCCAACACCTGAATAGTCCGCTCCAACTGTCCATCTGTCTGAGGGTGAAAGGTGAAACTCAGATCCAACTGCGTACCCAGACCACGTTGCAAGGCCCTCCAAAAATGTGAGGTGAAGAGTGAACCCCGATCAGAAATGATAGAAACTGGCACACCATGCAATCTGACTATCTGGCTGATGTAAAGCTCAGCTAACTTCTCTACTGTGTACTTGACCTTAACCAGAATAAAGTGGGCAGACTTAGTCAATCGATCCACAACCACCCAGATAGAGTCATAACCACCCACAGTAGTGGGCAAACCCACCATAAAATCCATAGTGATTCGCTCCCACTTCCACGTGGGAATAGGCATCCTCTGAAGCTCACCTCCAGGCCATTGGTGCTCACACTGAACCTGCTGAAGAGTCAACCACTTAGCCACAAACTCAGAAATATCCTTCTTCATACCACACCACCAATAGTGCTGACTCAGGTCATGATACATCTTTGCTGCTCCGGGATCAATGGAGTAATGAGTAAAGTGAGCCTCCTCAAGAATCAATCTAATCAAATCACCTACCTTAGGCATACAGACCCAACCACCAATCTTTAAAACACCATCAGCATCAAGCGCTGCTTCCTTCTCCTCTCCTCCGGTCACTTTGTCTCTGATGAGACACAACTTTTCATCCTCGAACTGGCGCTCGCAAATCTGGTCCATCAAGGAATAACGAGCCTCAATCAAAGCGAGTACGTTGCCCTTATCAGGAAGCTGTAACCTGACTAGGCCATTAGCTAGACGCTGAACATCCTTGGCCAAAGGTCGCTCCTCCACTCAAATAGTGGCTAGACTCCCCATACTAGAAGTCTTCCTACTCAAGGCATCAGCCACAACATTTGCTTTCCCCGGAAGATATAGGATGGATAAATCATAGTCGTTTAGCAACTCCATCCACCTATGCTGCCTCAAGTTATGATCCCTTTGACTGAATATATAAAGGCTTTTATGATCAGTGAATACCTCACAATGTACACCATATAAGTAATGATGCCACATCTTCAGAACAAACACCACAGCTGCTAGCTCTAAGTCATGGGCAGGATTATTCTTCTCGTGAACCTTCAATTGTCGAGAAGCATAGGCAATTACTTTACCTTTTTGCATCAATACACCGCTTAACCCCACTCTTGACGCATCACAATATACTGTAAAGTCTACACCTGTCTCAAGTAAGGTTAGAATGGGAGCTGAAGTCAACAAGGTTTTGAACTTTTGGAAGCTTGCCTCGCACTCATCGCTCTAATGAAAGGATACATTCTTCTGAATTAATTTGGTTAGTTGGGCTGCAATGGAAGAAAACCCCTGAATAAACCATCGATAGTATCCTGCTAACCCCACAAAACTATGAATCTCGGTAGCTTAAGTAGGCCTCGTCCACCCTCTAACTGCCTCTACCTTAGCTGGATCCATTCTAATCCCCTCTTTGGACACCACATGCCCTAAGAATACTACCGAATCAAGCTAAAACTCACACTTAGAGAATTTTACATATAGTTTTTCCTCCCTCAACCTTTGTAGCACTATCCTCAAGTGATTAGCATGATCATCCTCATTTCTGGAATACACAAAGATGTCATCGATGAATACTATGACAGAAGAATCTAAGTACGGAGGAAACACCCTATTCATCAACTCCATGAACGTTGCTGAGGCATTAGTCAACCCAAAGGACATTACCAAAAACTCATAGTGGCCATAACGAGATCGAAAATCTGTCTTAGGAATATCTGATGCCCTAATCTTCAGCTGATGATAACCAGACCGCAAGTCAATTTTAGAGAACAAAGTTGCTCCCTAAAGCTGATCAAACAAGTCATCAATACGAGGAAGCGGGTATTTATTCTTGACAGTCACCTTGTTTAGCTTCCTATAATCAATACACATCCTCATGGACCCATCTTTCTTTTTCACAAACAAGACTGGGGCACCCCAAGGTGATACACTAGGATGAATAAATCCTTTACTTAACAAGTCTTGGAGATGCTCCTTCAATTTTTTCAATTCCGTTGGATCCATTCTATACGGAGGAATGGAGATGGGCTTAGTGCCTGGCTCTAGGTCAATAGGAAAGTCAATATCCCTATACAGAGGAACACCTGGAAGATTAGTGGGAAACACATCGACAAACTCTTGAACTACCGAAATAGACTCCATAGAAGGTGGATCAACATTAGTATCCCGAATAAAAGCCAAGTAAGACATACACCCCCTATCAATCAGTTTCTGACCACGGACATAAGAGATGACTTTGCATGGATAAGAACCACTATCACCCTTCCACTCGATTTTTGGTATCCCGGGCATGGCTAAGGTCACTGTTTTTGCATAGCAATCAAGAATAGCATGATATGGGGAAAGCCCATCCATCCCTAAGATAACATCAAAATCTACCATCTCCAGAATAATTACATCTACCCACTTATCATATCCAGACAAGGAAATCTGACAGGATCGATACACTCGATCCACCACTAAAGGTTCACCTACTAGTGTAGAAACATAAATGGGTATAGGCATACGATCACATAGCAAGTCGAATCCATGAGAAAAGTAAGATGACACATACGAGTAGGTAGATCCAAGATCAAATAACACAGACGCAGATCAATGACAAACCGGGATAATACTTGTGATGACTGCATCAGAAGCCACTGCCTTGGGCCTCCTTGGGAATGCATAAAAATGCAGTCCTCTACCACCGCCTGTCTGAGCAATGCCTCTACCCCCACCCTGTGGAATTATGGGACCACCTGCTCCTCTACCTAGAATGTGGCCACCTCTATCTGTCTGAGCTCTACCTCGCCCTCTGTGTGGTGGTGGTGCCGGTGGCCAGTCTAAACTAAAGGTCTGGGATAGGGCCTACCTTGTCCCCCTGATAAGTGACACTGCCGTAAAAAGTGATTAGGATCTCCACAACAAACCTTCTGACTCTGGGAGTGACGTGTGGATCGTGACGGACTGCCACAGTTGTCCCGCCCCATAGGCCCACGATATATTTGACCATCCATAGATGCGGATAATGATGCATGAACTGGTCCTCGATGCTGGGATGAGCCACCCCCTCTACGGAACCCTCTACCTCTAGATGAGGTACCAGAAAACTGACCGGATGCACGAGCCCTCTTAGGGTCCCCAAACTCTTCCCTCTCTATCATATCTACCTCCTTAGTAGCACTTACAACAGACTGGAAAGAGGCTCCATCTCTAGATGCTCTAAACACCGAATGCAGGATAGAATAGGTCAGCCCCCTCACAAACCTATGAACTTTCTCAGTCTCGTTTGGAATGATAGCTGTAGCATGTCTAGATAGCTGACAGAAACGGGTCTCATACTCAACGACTGATAAACCATCCTGCCTCAAACTCACAAACCTCAACCAACTCTCCTCCCTCATACTCCAAGGGACAAATCTGTCATAAAAAGCAGCAGAGAACATCTCCCTAGACAATGTGGGAGATCCCACAGGCAAAGATCCCAAATATGTCCTCCAGCGTTCCCTAGCTGGCCGATGAAGCTGAAGAGTAACATATTGAACCCCATGTGTCTCAGCTAAGCCAAAAACATCCAACAACTCCCTACAAGTAGTCAGAAACTTATGAGCATCCTCAGTCTTTTTGCCCTGAAATTGGGGTGGGTTCATCTTCCTAAACATCTCATTGCAGCACTGCTCACTCTCAGTCAAGGTATCCATAGGTGCACCCTGAACCTCAATAGCTGGTGCAGGATCAATCTTGGCTCTAGGACCCATTGGTGGCTGCTCTACCGGATTATGGACCAGTGGAATATAATGCTGGCCTAGGGTCTGAGCTCCTCGCCCAGTTTGAGAACCGCTCGGCATGCCTCCCGTGTTACTGCTCGGACCAAGACTCTCAAGTACATTCAGCACCCTCAATAAAGTATCCTGCAACAATAGTGTAGCTACATGCTATGAAGGAATCTGGTTCCCTCTAAGATCAGTCGTAGGCTCTGGAGAGGCCTCTCTAGCATGACCTCTCGCTGGTGCTGCTCTACGAGCACGACCTCTGGCTCGAGCTCTACCCCTCCCTCTAACTGGGGCCTCGACAAATGCTTCAGGAGCTGCCTCACCTCTACCACCAGAAACAGTAGCTCTAGTCCTCGTCATCTGTCAAAGGAACATAGGCATAACTCAGTACCAACGGACATAACCACGCACGATAAGAGAGAATAAATAAAAGGAAAGTTTTCTAACAATCTCCATAGCCTCCCAAAGATAAGTACAAATGTCTCCGTACCAATCCGTGAGACTCTACTAAGACTCAGCTTGTATGCACGTGAGACCTATGAACCTAGGCTCTAATACAATCCTGTCACAACCCGAAAATGGGCGTGATGAAACTCGTCTTTTCCCACCAAGACAAGTCAGCCTACAACCCAACTATAACATTAAACTGCGGAATTATAATCAAAATGAAAACTCACTTTAATGAAAATCCCCCGAGACCTGGTTGTCACATGAACAAGCTTCTAATGTATTACAATAGATTCGAAAAGAAATGCAAGTCTCAAATGATGTTGTCTCTAGAGCAGAATAAAATCATAAATAGGAGTAGGGAGTCAGCTGGGATGGCAACAGCTACCTTGCGCAACCTCCACAGAGAGCCTCAGATAAGTACCAGTAGAGAGAGTATCATGACGATCCTGGCCCATAACCTACAAAAATGTTGTAGCGAGAGGGGTGAGTACCAAACACGTGGTACTCAGCAAGCGAACTAATAAAAACAAGGTTAAGTAGTATAGAATACCGGTACCCCCCAACACTCCCACCAAAATCCTCACAACTACAACCTAACTCATA
>JAABOM020059898.1:0-12345 GCA_011800125.2 Solanum clarkiae
TGCTCTAGTATTGACATTGGGGGTTGGTAATATGTGAACATCATTAGATTTTAAATATCAAAGATGTAACACCTGATAAAATTACCAAAATACCCCTAAAATGGAGACATGTGCGTAACGCATCCTCCAAAGCTCGGATGAAAATTCAAAATCGGATTTGCGATCAGCGTGAAAAATTGAGTCAAAAAATGATCTTGACCTGATTTAAGAGTAATCGAGTCAAAATATAATTTTCACAAAATTGACCAGAAATAGTAAGGGTACGTGATAGGGCCGCAACGCAGACCTATCGCGGATACAAAATAGTGAGGGTACGTGACAACTCCATGACGCGGACCTATTTCGGATCCACACTTACTTATTTTCTCAATTTTCGACTGGATTGAACTTTTAAAATTTCACAGGTGCGTGACAGGTCCACGTCGCAGACCTGTTATCCCGACCTATTCCACCAAAGTTTAAAATTTTAAATCTTTTGAGGGGCATTTCAAACTTTTTTCAATCTCTCCTAAACTTGAAACACGACCCATTTAGGTCGTTTTGATGAGTAAATAGGGTCAAAAGCCCCATTCTAAATCCTTCTTCACAACACTTGAAAGTTAGGGCTTGAGAAAGAAGAAAGAAGAACGTGAGATTGGAGAATTCAAGGAGAATTCTTGACGGGTGATTTGAAGAGCTTCATTCCAAGTATGTAATGCTAAACGAAAGCATGAGATTGTACTCTCATGTGCTCCATAGATGGTCTTAGAGGAGAGTTGAAGGTTATTGAGTCTACATGCATGATTCTTGATTATTTTCTTAAGAAACCATATTTACTACATGTATTTTCATATATTGATGATCATTACAAACTTGTTTTCTTGAATTGAATATTTTACATGAATTATTGCATAAACCCTACTTATTATTTCTTAAAGATTGTATGAAAGAAGATACGGATTGAGTCTAGAGCCTTGATTGATAATGTTTATAGAGATTGTGATTGTGATGTGAGAATGATGATGAGTTGATAGAACTTGATAGCCCTATGAGTTTTCATAAATGAACTCTAATGATTTATCTATTCGATTATTCCCTAATGATTACTCAAATCCTTGAGCTGTTGATTGAGATGTTGATTGATGAGATGTTTAAAGTCTCTTTGAGACTGATTGAATGATTAGAGCCTTCATAAGGCTGAGTTGAGATAAGTCAATTTAGATGTATTGATTGGATGAATTATTTTAGGAACATTGAGTCATGGGAGGAGTATTGAGCATCGAAAAAATAAGAGTTAGTCTAATTCGCACTCGTCAAACTATGTAGCTAAATGTAGGTGGGGATTAGAACCATTATGTCTCATTGCGGTTCCCTCAGGATAGAGTCCCTAAAATAATAGAGAACTTAACATTAACGGATAGCTGGGGTCCCTAGTGGATTCGATTCGTCCCTTACCTGGTAAGTATGGGATGGCTGTGGCAATAACGGTGGCTTGTTGTACAATCGCTGGCTCATAAGTGATTATTGTCGGATAAAAAAAACTCATATAAAGTTCCTACCTTGAGTACTCTAAGTCGAGATGTGATGAGACGAGAAGTGATGTGATGAGATGAGTTGAGACGAGTCCTTCTGAGATGAGTCTGATTTGATTGATGAGTTGATTGGTTGATGAGTCACTTGTCTACTCTTTTTTCTTTCCTTAGATAGACATTTGACATATCAATTGGTTCCCATATTGAGTTAATTGTTATTTCTATATTATTCTACCTGTTTCGATTTCACTCAACTATTTTAAATATCAATACATTCCAAGTACTGACGTCCCCTTTTGGACTGCATCGTATTATGATGTAGATACGTAGGACAAAGGTCATCAGCAGGCGAATCATTGAGGATCTTCAGGCTTTCACCAGATTGGTGAGTCTCCCTTACTTTGGAAGATTCCTCACATTATTTTTCATCATCATTTAGAGTTAGAGTTGCTTATCTTTTATTTTGATTGAGGTAGCCTTGGGTCTGTCATTGACACCACTTAATAGTGACAGAGGCTTCATAGACTAGAGTCAGATATTAATGTTGGAACTTGTTAGATAGTTTCTTTCTACTAGCCTTTCATTATATTATTATTTGAGACTAGATGATTAAATGTGCCAATTTATTCCTTATGTCTTCTGCTGATTTGTAGAATGTGCGAATGGACGAATGTAATGAGGCCAAGTAGTTCACTTGGGGACTAGCAATAGTCTCTGGGTGCCAACCACGTCTTGGGTCCCCTCCTAGGGCGTGAAAACTTGGTATCAGAGCATGACTCCAAATGTCCTAGGGAGTCCATGAAGCCGTGTCTAGTAGAGTCTTTTTATAGGTGTGTTGTCGACCACACTTGATAAATAGGAGGCTATAGGACATTAGGAATTGTTTCCCTTCATTCATGTTCTAAATCGTGTTATAGAGTTATAAGTTCTATTCTAATTCGTGCTTTGCACATTGCAGAATTGTGATCATGCCTCCCAGAAGAGCCGTCAGAGGTAGAGGAGGTCCCGCCCAACAGAATGTCAATCCACCTGAGCCTCAAGGACATGAGGTGCTCGTGGATCAAGCTGTCCTTGTTGCGCAGCCCCCACAAGATGAGGTCTCGAATGCTGAGCTTCGCCATACTATTCAAACTTTATATCCATGCTCGCTTGCTGGGAGATAAGGAACGATGAGATAAGGAGCGGCCCGACAGGATACCTATGACACTTCTAGAGTTCGACAATTCTGAAGGATGAATCCACCTGAGTTCACAGGGTTTGCATCCATTAGGGATCTTGAGAACTATATGGAGGAACTTCAGAAAGTGTTCTAAGTGATGCATGTGGCTGATGCTGATAGAGTGAAAGTGGCTGCTTATCAACTAAAGAGGGTGGCTAGATTATGGTACGACCAGTGGAAGAAGGGTAGAGGGGAGAATGCCCCCTTGATGACTTAGGCTTTGTTCGAGAAAGCTTTCTTGGGATGTTTCTTCCCAAGGGAGAGGAGAGAGACGAAGGTGAGGGAGTTTTTGAACTTGAAACAGGGCTTTATGGCTATACAAGAGTATAGGCTGAAGTTTACACAATTATCCCGCTATGCTCCGGATATGGTTGCTGATATGAGGGGGAGGATGGGGATGTATGTTGATGGGTTGAATAGAGGGCCAAAGAGAGATGGAAGGGGAGCAATGCTAGTGAGTGATATGGATATTAGGATATTGATGATGTTCGTACAACAAGCTGATGAAGAGAGGTAACATGATAGGAAAGAGTTCAAAAGCAAGACAACTAAGACATCTAGCCATGAGATTGGGAAGAAAGGCAATGGAAATTGATTTCCATCACCATCATCTACTAGTGCACCTGCACCTAGAGTCAAAAATGATCAGAAGTCCCAGAATATAAGAGCCTGTGGGTCTCAGTCACAAGCTAGTGTGGCTCAAGGTTCACGAGGTAAACTATTCTGTGATACATGTGGCAAGTTGCACATGGGTAGATGCCATGAAGGGAGTGATGTATGTTTCAAGTGTGGCCAAGTAGGACACTACCAGAGAGAGTGCCCAAACTAGGCTAACCAAGCTCAATCTTCTACACTGGTCCCGCCAACTAAAGGGGAATTAGAGAGGAACCACTTCAAGCACAAGCCGAGCTACAAACTATTTGTATGCTACGGGCAATCGACATGATCAGGAGAACTCCCCAGATGTTATGACGGGTATGATTCAAGTCTTTTCTATTAATTGTTATGTGTTGATAGATCCTAGTGCCACATTATCTTTTGTAGCTCCTTACGTGGCAAATACATTTGATAGAACCCCTGAGAGCCTTTTCGAACCCTTTGATGTTTCTACTCGAGTGGGTGACTCTATTCGAGCTGAGAGAGTCTATAGAGCTTGTGTAGTGTCTATCCATCATAGGGATACTACTATTGATCTGATTGAGTTAGATATAACTAATTTTAATTTGATTCTTAGCATTGATTGGATCTATGCCTATTATGCCTCCGTTGATTGTAGAGCCCGAAATGTTCAGTTCCAATTTCCAAATGAACCATTCTAGAGTGGAAGGGTGATTCCGTAGCATCTAAAGGAAAGTTTATCTCATACCTTAGAGCCAGAAAGATAATTGTGAAGGGGTGTATCTATCAACTTATGAGAGTTAAGTTTGATGATGTTGAGTCCCTAACTCTTGAGTCAGTTCCAATCGTGAATGAGTTTCCAGAAGTGTTTCTTGAGGATCTGTCCAGAGTCCTTCCTGATAGGGAGATTGATCTCAGGATTTATGTTCTTCCTGATACCCAGCCTATCTCAATTCCATCTTATAGGATGGCCCCCGCTGAACTAAAAGAATTGTACGAGCAGTTAAAAGATTTGTTAGAGAAAGGCTTCATAAGGCTAAGTGTTTCTCCTTGGGGTGCCCCTGTCCTATTCACGCGAAAGAAAGATGGATCTCTTAGAATGTGTATTGACTATAGGGAGCTGAACAAGGTCACCATGAAGAACAAGTATCCTCTCCTAAGGGTAGATGACTTGTTTGAACAACTTTAGGGTGCCAATCATTATTTGATTTGATCGTGGTGCTACAGATTCCATTCTAAAGGGAAAGGTTCAAGTGTTTAATTGATCGCGATTTGAATAAGGCAAGTGGACTTTCAAAACTTTGTAATTCTCATATAATTCTCAAATTATCCTCTCTCCTATGTGGGATACATAAAATATTTTAATATAATAAGAAATGAGGTGATTAAAAATGTAAATATGAGTTGGTGTGTTGTTATGATTCTTGAATTGAAAAATATGGTCAAGTGATGAGAATTCTATATTTTTGATATATATATCTATATATTATACATATATATTATTGTGGTTGGTAATTATGAGTGGATTTGTTTGTGGAATTCACCTCATGTGAATTCATTCTATGTAACACATATTTGCATTGGTTCTGGATATTGATATAAGTAAGATGGAAAGTATTGGGATCAAGGTCTTGACCACTCGAGATATGATGTCGAGGTCTTTGCCGGTGAAATTATGATATTGAAATATTTACTTGTGATATTGTGACGCCAAGGTCTTTGTCGGTGACATTATGATTTTTAGAACTTTACTGGTGATATTGTGATGCCGAGGTCTTTGCCAGCGATAATATTATGCTGAGGTCTTTACCAGCAATGATGTGATGTTGAGATATTTTTCAGTAATGTTATAAGGTCGAGGTCATTGCCGGCAATTATTGCATAAGCATTGCATCTTATCATTGCATACTCTTGCATAACATGATGTCATTCTTATAATTGATTGAGTTATCTCTTGTGAGTTGTAGCTTATGCTTTGGAAGTTTTATATTGTGAGATACTATTATTATGTGTTGCTGGGCTGGACTGACTTTCTGTGTAGATTGTAGTCGTGGAGGTCGATTGGGACAAAAGAAGTTTGTGTATTCTATTGTTAGTTGACTTGTTGGGTACTGCGTTATATTAGGTACTCACTCCTTGTTTCTACACTTGTGTAGGTTGTGAGCCCGGATAGTGAATAGTATTTTTCTTGATTATCTGAGGCTTCCCAAGAGATTTAGAGAGGTAGATGTTGTCATCTGGCTGGCTCTCTTATTCCTATTTCTTCTGTGCTTTGTTCTACTAGAGAAAAAAGACAGTTTGGACTTGTATTTCTTCGATTTTCTGTATTTATAATGGCTTGTGCACGTGACAACCAATCCTTGGATGATATTTAAGGTTAGGGAAATTTTCAATTTTAGTTATATACTCTATTTAATTACTTCCACGTGTTATGTCTATTTTTCCTTTAGGTTAAGACTGATTTGTTCTAGTAGAATTGAGCATTTTTTTTAGGCCGTGATAGTCGGTATCAGAAACCTAGGTTCATAGGTCTCATGTGTATACAAGCCAAGTTTAAATAGAATCTTGAGGATCGATACAGAGACATTTGTGCTTATCTTTGAGAGGCTATGAAAGCTGTTAGGAAACTTCTTTTTGTTCATCCTCTCTCATAATGCGTAATTGTTTTTGTTAGTAACGAGTGGTGCCTATATGGGAAGAATTAGAGATACTATTACTGCTGGTAGAGCTGAGGCCACTCTCGAAACAGTTGTTGAGGGCCCTGTTAAAGGTAGGGGGAGGGGTCGAGCTAGAGGTCGTGGTCGTGGAGTTGCGTCAGTGAGAAGGCGTGCCCGAGGTATAGCACCAATTAGAGGGCAGGCTATAGGGGCTTCTCCAGAGCCATGGATAGAGGTTAATTAGGATTATACCCTCGCAGAGCCCATAACCGCACCTTTACTTCAGGACACCCTGTTGAGGATGATGGGTATGCTTGAAAACCTCACTCAAGGGGATGGTATGACAAGCACGCAGAGAGTTTCTCAAACGAGAGTAGAAGAACAGAATTCAGGGTAGCACCGGGGTATAGTTCATCAGGATCAGGTAGGTTATCCCCCAGTGGTTCCTGCATCAGCTATCGGGGCACAAACCACTCCATAGGCAGTTCTAGCAGCAGATGATCAGCTTAGTTACGAAAGATTTCAGAAGATGAGACCACCTCGATTTCAGGGTGGTAAGAACGAAGATGCTCATGAGTTTCTGACTTTATGTCATGAGATGCTAGATGCAATGAGGTTGGTTGATTAGCATGGTGTCTGTTTTGTAGCACTTCAACTCCGTGGACCAGCCAGGGAGTGGTGGAGGACTTATGTGGGGTCTAGACCAGTTGGATCCCCTCCAGTAGATTGGAGTGTGTTCTCTAGTGCTTTTAAGGAGCGCTTCTTTCCTTGGAGTGTACGAGAGGAGAGCCGATTGAGGTTTGAGGATTTAAGGTAGGGTGGTATGGCTGTTATTGAGTATGAAGCTCATTTTTGTCAGTTATCTCGACATGCCTTAGCTATGATTCCGAATGAGGGGGAGAGAGTCTGTAGATTTGTGAGGGGTTTGAATTTCTTAATTAGATCCTATGTATTCAGAGCAACTAGTGAGGGGGTTTTCTTTCAGTCTATTATGAGCACCGCTAAGGAGGCAGAGTTGCTGGTTCGAGAAGAGTTTGAGACCCTAAGAGGACTCGTACTACGGTTCAGTTTTTTGGTACTTCATTAGGAGGTGGGAGTTCACATAAGAGTGGTGGATCTTTTAGGAAACATGGTCTTGTGCATGCGTCTATGCCAGTAGCTGAGGGTGGACAGATGTCTCGAGGGTCCCACAGTTCCACTAAGGGTAGCCATGGTAATTCTTTTTGTGGACAACAGTCTGCTACACCAAGGTCTTGTTTTGGGTGTGGGGATCCAGGATATTTGATTCGACAGTGTCCCTTTCGGACTCATTCAAGACCCCATCGTACTAATTTGGCAGCTCCAGTTAGAGATTCAGCTCCACCGGCCAGGGGTCGAGGCAAGGGTCAAACTACTAGAGGTGGCAAGACTCCAGATAGAGGTACTTTGGTTCCACGTGGTGGAGAATGGGGTGTTGCTCAGACCAGGGTTGGAAAAGAGGCTTAATGCTATGCGTTTCCTAGAAGACCTGAGGCAAAGGATTCAGATGCAGTTACTACAGGTATTGTCCCAGTCTATCAACGGCCTACATCTGTGTTATTTGATCTCGGGTCTACCTACTCTTATGTGTCTACATACTTTTTGTTTGGGTTTGATTTATTGTGTGATCGAATGTATGTACCCGTGTACGTTTCTACACCAGTAGGAAAACCTTTAGTGGTGGATTGAGTGTATCGATCCTGTCATGTTTCTCTGGCTGGGTATGATACTTGGATAGATATGATTATTCTGTATATGGTAGACTTTGATGTTATCTTGGGGATGGATTGGCTTTCTCCTTACCATGCTATTCTTGATTACTACGGAAAAATGTAACCTTAGCCATCCCGGGTGTACCAAAGATTAAACGGAAGGGTGATAACAGTTCTTATCCTAACAAAATTATCTCCTACATCTATGCCTAGAAATTGATTGATAGGGGGTGTTTGTCTTACTTGGCCTTCATTCAAGATACTAGTATTGAACCACCTTTTATAGAGTCCATTCCTGTGGTTCAGGAGTTTGTCAATGTATTCCTTATCGACCTTCCAGGTGTTCCACCAAATAGGGATCAGATATTGACTTTCCTATTGACCTAGAGCCAGGTACTAAGCCCATCTCTACTCCTCCGTATAGAATGGCTCTAAAAGAGTTAAAAGAATTGAAAGAGAAACTCCAAGACTTATTAAGCAAGGGATTTATTCGCTATAGTATGTCACCTTGGGGTACCCCAATCATGTTTGTGAAAAAAAAGATGGGTCTATGAGGATGTGTATTGATTACAGACAGTTTAACAAGGTGACTATCAAGAACAAGTACCCTCTTCCCCGTATTGATGACTTATTTGATCAACTTCAGGGAGCGGCTGCGTTCTCTAAGATTGACTTGAGGTCTGGTTATCATCAATTGAGGATTAGGGCATCAGATATTCCTAAGACAACTTTCCGAACTCGTTATGGCCACTATGAATTTTTGGTAATGTCCTTTGGGTTGATTAACTCCCCTGCAGCGTTAATGAGATTGATGAATCGGGTGTTCTGTCTGTACTTAGACTCTTTTGTTATAATATTCATTGATGACATCTTGGTATATTCCAAGAGTGAGGCTTAGCATGTCCGTTACTTGAGAATAGTACTACAGAGATTGAGGGAAGAAAAACTATATGTAAAATTCTCCAAGTGCGAGTTCTGGATTGATTTGGTGGTGTTCTTAGGGCATGGCTAAGGTTGAGGCAGTTAGAGATTGGTCAAGGCCTATTTCAGCTATTGAGATTCGTAGTTTTGTGGGGTTAGCTGGGTATTATCAGCGACTTATTCAGGGGTTTTCTTCTATTGCAGCCCCGCTGACTAGATTAACTCAGAAGAATGTAGCCTTTCATTGGTTCGATGAGTATAAGGCAAGCTTCCAAAAACTCAAGACTTTGTTGACTTTAGCTCCCATTTTGACACTACCTGAGGCAGGTGTGGACTTTACGGTGTATTGTGATGCTTCAGGAGTTGGTTTAGGTGGTGTATTGATGCAAAAGGGGAAAGTGATTGCCTATGTTTCTAGATAGTTGAAGATTCATGAGTAGAACTACCCTACTCATGACTTAGAATGAGTGGATGTAATTTTGTGCTTAAGTTGTGGCGTCAATACTTATATGGTGTACATTGTGAGGTCTTCACTGATCATAGGAGTTTTCAGTATATCTTCAGTCAAAAGGATCTGAACTTGAGGCAACATAGGTGGATAGAGTTGCTAAAGAACTATGATTTGACCATCTTATACCAGCCAGGAAAGGCTAACATGGTGGCTGATGCCTTGAGTAGAAATACTTCTAGCATGGGGAGTCTAGCTTCCATTCGAGTTGAGGAGTGACCTTTGGCTAGGGATGTACAACATCTAGCTAATGGCCTAGTCAGGTTACAACAATCTGACAAAGGTGGTGTATTGGCTTTCATTGAGGCTCGTTCTTCCTTGATAGACAGGATTCGAGAGCGTCAGTTTGAGGATGAGAAGTTATGTATTATTAGAGACAAAGTGACTAGGGGAGAGGCTAAGGAAGTGGTGCTTGATCCTGATGGTGTTTTGAGGATTGGACGTCAAGTTTGTGTGCCTAAGGTGGGTGTTTGATTAGGTTGATTCTTGAGAAGGCTCATTATACTCGTTATTCCACTCATCCAAGAGCAACAAAGATCTATCATGACCTGAGTCAACATTACTTGTGGTGTGGCATGAAAAAGACATTTCAAATTTTATGTCCAAATGTTTAACTTGTCAGCAGGTTAAGTACGAGCACTAACAACGTCGAGGTGAGTATCAAAGGATGCCCATTCCTACGTGGAAGT
The DNA here is from genome assembly GCA_011800125.2 of Solanum clarkiae. Classification (NCBI taxonomy): domain Eukaryota; kingdom Viridiplantae; phylum Streptophyta; class Magnoliopsida; order Solanales; family Solanaceae; genus Solanum; species Solanum clarkiae. The sequence goes on from JAABOM020059898.1 coordinate 9,854, forward strand.
GGGAGCGTATCACTATGGATTTTGTGGTGGGTTTTCCCACTACAATGGGTGGTTATGACTCAATTTGTGTAGTTGTGGATCGACTAACTAAGTTTGCTCATTTCATTCCTGTCAAGGTTAAGTATACAACGGAGAAGTTGGCTGAGCTTTACATCAGTCAGATAGTTAGATTGGATGGTGTGCCTATTTCAATCATTTCCAATCGGGGTTCAGTCTTCACTTCACATTTTTGAAAGGCCTTACAGCATAGTCTAGGTACTCGGTTAGATATGAGTTCGGCCTTTCATCCTCAGACAGACGGACAGTCAGATAGGACTATTCAGGTGTTGGAGGACATTCAGGTGTTGGTCCTTGTTGGGATCAACACTTTCCTTTAGCAGAGTTTGCCTATAATAATAGTTATCACTCTAGCATTCGGATGCCTCCATTTGAGGCTTTGTATGGCAGACGGTGTAGGTCTTCGATTAGTTGGATTGATTATGCTAAAATGGACTTATTAGATGTTGATTTTCTTAGAGATACTATAGAGCAGGTCTGCATGATTCAGGGTAGGTTGTTGGCCGCTCAGAGTCGACAAAAAAGTATGCAGATAAGAGGGTTCGAGCCCTAGAGTTTATGGTACGCCATCATGTCAAGCTTAGAGTGTCACCTATGAAGGGTGTTATGCAGTTCGGTAAGAAGGGAAAGCTTAGCCCTCGATTCATTGTCCCATTTGAGATTTTGGAGCGAGTTGGAGAGGTGGCCTATAGACTGGCCTTGCCACCTAGCTTATCATCCGTGCATCCTGTGTTTCACTTCTCTATGCTCCGAAAGTATGTGCCCGATGAGTCTCATATACTTTCATTTGATTCAGTGGCCTTGAGTCCAAACTTGTCATTTGAGGAGGAGCCTATAACTATTTTGGACAGACAAGTTCGAAAACTTAGAAACAAAAAGATTGCTTTTGTGAATGTGCAATGGAAGAGCTGTCCAGTTAGAGAGGCGACTTGGAGATGGAGTCTGATATGTGTGCAAAAATCCTCATCTTTGCAAAGCTTCAGGTACTTCCATTTACTTTATATTCGAGGACAAACATGATATTTAGTGGTGGACAATGTAATGACCTGTTAGACTATTTTAAAAATTGTCCTCTTGTTGTCTTAAATATCCTTTTCGTAAAAATTTTAGTAGGTATTTCAGACTATATCGATAGCTAAGACTATTTAATTCATGGGTAAGAAAGGACGTTGGTTACTGCAATGTAGCCACGATTCTTTATCCTTCTTTACTTTTTTTTAATTATTATTATTATTGTTGTTGTTGTTGTTAGTGATGGTGTTGTTGTTGTTATTGTTGTTGTTGTTGTTGTTAGATATTTATTGGCAAAAAGTAGTTGGTGACAGATGTAGGCAATTGTTTATGGGTGGTATGTCTTTAAGCGAATAGATAAGAAATTGGTAAGTGGAAGGAGACATTATTGGTGGGTAATTATGATGTCGCTGATAACCTTGTAATCATTATTCAAAATTATTGTATTGTTACATTAGAGAGTAGGGTATTATATATATCCCCTTAACACTTCATAGTTAGCATAAAACAAGAAGAAGGAGGATGAGGAGGAGGAGTAGGAAGCAGAAGAAGAAGCAAGAGGGTAACCTTCCTCAATTAGGTAATCATGTTCTCCAATATACTTTGTCATGTATTATTATATGTGTGTATGCAAAGAATGAAAAAAGGATGATATTTATATACAGAGGTGGCATTAATTGGACAGGTAATGTATTAAAGGAGAATATTAAAAAATGTTTGGTGATTACTGAAAGGAAAATTGGATCTGAAAAAACATATGCATTAATTGAACTATTTCTTATAGTTCTAAATTGCTTTTATATTATAAAATTCCCTCCAGACCAACTCCACTCTTTTGGCCAATGCTTTTGGTTCTCATTTAGCAAACATAATCTTATGTTGTGTGCCTTCGGAAGTATTTATCTATATATGTATATGCTCTAGTATTGACATTGGGGGTTGGTAATACATGAACATCATTAGATTTTAAATATCGAAGACATTAACACTTAACCCTAGGCATGAAATTTGGGAATTGACTATGAAATTAGTTAGTTTTGGGGTCTAAGCTAGATATATAGTAATATGAATACTTTTAGCTTTGAAGTCTTATTATGATCATTATTTGATTAGATCGTGGTGCTACGGATTCCATTCTAAAGGGAAAGGCTCAAGTGTTTAATTGATCGTGATTTGACTAAGGCAAGTGGACTTTTAAAAAACTTTGTAATTCTCATAGATTTCTCAAATTATCCTCTCTCCTACGTGTGATACATGAAATATTTTAATATTATAATAAATGAGGTAATTAAAAATGTAAATATGAGTTGGTGTGTTATTATGGTACTTGAATTGAAAAATGTGGTTAAGTGATGAGAATTTTATATTATATATATATATATATATATATATATATATATATATATATATATATATATTGTTGT
>JAABOM020059899.1:0-12344 GCA_011800125.2 Solanum clarkiae
TAAAGAAAAATAACAAACATGGTGACAAAATTGCTTTTGCTCTAGCTAGTTAGAAGGCTATAAAAATAATATTATCCAGCAATTATTTACATAAAATATAAAATTTCATAATAATTCAAGGATATAATTGGAAAAAAAGTTTTTGGTAGAGTTTTAAACCAAACACAAAATTAGATGGAAAGCAAATGAACCAAACATTTGACAAAAAATAATCTTTGCATTACTAATTCCTGTATTATCCATCTTTGTACCAAACGGCCCCTAACAGACTTGTACCTCAAATAAAAACTTTTAAAAAAATTATATTGGTGCTGACATGAAATTGCAATCCAATGTCTTCTCATCATCAAAAAGGGTCCTTTCCCATTCACCGTGAGACATGTTTTCAGCTATACAACACTACATCATATTCATCTCCTCAATATAGCTACCGTCTGCTGGCTCTACCTTCATCATACTAAAAAAAAATCTGGTAACGAACATCCATTTCAATCATTACACCACCACGAAACCATCACCTACAAAAGCAATAAAAGATTTTCTAGTGTTTCTTGTTAAGCGCCAGAAGATCGAGCAAAATTCACCAAATTGTTATAAAAGATTGCACAAAAATTCACTAATATTTTCCCAAAAATTCACAAATGTATCATTAGATCGCACCAAAAAAATGGGAGTACTTTTATGTGTGTGAGAGCGATTAGATAGCAGCGAAGCAATATTCAAAGTATTTTTATCACCCGTGGCTACTTGAGCTCTTTAATAATGTCACTAGATGCCTTTCAAAGTATTACATTTTTTGAGGATATAACACGGATGCGGCTGTATTTTTAAAGACTAGCGGTAGGTGCTTATAGTTGACGGAGCCACATAAAGAAGAGGCAGAAATTCCTTCTTTTATTCTACCAAAAAACTACAGATTTCACCTGAGTTTAAAGGTAGAGACGAACAAACCAAAAATAATTAAAAGAATTTAAGGTAATTAGGGAGAGTGTCTAGTAGAGAAGAAGCTGTCGGTTAATTTGATAAAAATGAAATAAATTTATGGGAGCTAATATTACTAGATTTTGAAGTGAGGTGGTCGAATGCTAACCGCTAACAATTGAGTGAAGAAGATGACAAAAATTTCATATTGATCAGCTGTATGTCTACAATACAATCACATACTCCTATATAGAAAATTTTCAACTTGCTTCATAAGAAAACTAACTAATTTTCTAAGTAAGTTAGGTTCTCCAACGAAGAAGAACAGGAGCACAAGATTACCTTCCCAAAGCTGAGACCCAGGATAATCTCAAACAAGAGGAGAACAACACCGACGATGAATACAAATCGGAGCACATTACTTCGATACCAAGGAGGAGCCATTGAAGAGAAGAGTTGAAGAGACATTTTTGGGGAAATGAGAAGGTTGGAAGCTTCCAGCAACAATGTTTATTATTTTCTTAAGTTAGGTCATTGATTGACCCTATATGTAGTATACAGACTTTGTTTTTTGTTTTATTTTTTTAATTATTAATAAAACGGTGGCCCCCATCACAAAATTTAATTAAAAAAAAAAGTTAGGTTCTCCAACTAACTGTAACAATCCGCAAGTTTAAAGTTGAGACTAAGGGCAAAAAGTTTAGATTTGGTTACTGGATTGAAACCACGAGACCTAAGTACGGGCCTTTGTTTGGTTCACGGACCGTTCAAAGGCATCGGGATTGGGCCTTGGGAAAATTGAAGTCTGGAAAGAAAATACAAAAAGGATTACGGGTCGTGAAGTCTTTTATGAGTCGTTCTGTGTAGTCGTAAATGGGGGCCTGCAGATTTGGAATTTTAGTTAAGTATGGAAGGAAACTATGATGGGTTGTCACGGCTCGTGATCCATTCTACGAGTCGTAAGATGGTCCGTGATTTTGGAGCCAAAAATAATGCTTTCTAGATCTTTGCCTACGAATAACAGTACAAGTCGTGCTTCTTTTTACGACCTATAAACTAGGCTCTCGTGGTTTGTACTGCAGGATTCATTAAGGGTATTTTCAACCTTTCCTATTTCCTTAAACCCATAACAGCCTTATCTAGCCCATCCATGACCCCTCATGCAATTCCAAGCCTCTCTCTCATTAAGTTGAGCGCAAATGATTCCAATCGCCTAAGTTCTAGCACAAGTTCATATATCTGATACTTTAAATGATCATATATTTTATCACACAATGAATTAGATGCTGGAAGACCTATCAAATGAAAACTCTTTGAATTATCTTTCCAGTGCCATTGATTTCACCTCATTCAGAGTTCAGACAAAAACGTTATGCCCATTTTACTAAAGCACTATTAGGCTGCTTGCACATATGACCCACACTACGGCCAGCAGTGTTGTTGATGGGTCGTGGATGACCTTAGAAGGTTCCGTCCAGGCATCCTTTTGGGTTTTAAGTGGGGGCTTTTGGGTGATTTCCCCCATATATTTTTTAGCATCCTAAGGGAGGTTTGGACCTTTTTATCATCTCATACCAATACTAATACACTCAACACTCTATCAATCAAACTATTCAACCCAAAATATCTTAACTCTCTCTCAAGTTCTCTCTTCCTCTAGTTCAAGAAAAACCAACCTAGGGTTTTAAGTTCTTCTTCCCAAATCAATGTTCTTCCATAGTTCTTCTACCAAGGTTTGTGGGTTTCATCTATGGATTCACCTCACCCATGGAAATGCAAATTATTTTCTACTGTATTCCTTAATTTCAAGTATGCAATTCTTCATAGGTTTTCATATTATGATTCCAATTGCTTATATTATGAATCTATTGATGTTAGTTAACCTATATTATTATGAAATAATATTTAATTTCATGGAAAGGATGTTATGTCTTGAATTCTTATATTATGGAGGTTAGGATTTTAAAGATATTTGATGGGTTTCGTAAAATTTGTTTTAAATTGAAGGATTCTATTACCTATATGCATGAGAAACTATAAACTAAATTTTCTTACTTGAAATTTATGAATTTATTTGAGGTTTCTTTACAAGCCAATTTGTGGGTTATGAAGTTTATAATATGGGTTCCTTAAGTTATCTTTTAAATTGGTGAATACTATTACTCTCATACATGGATAATTAGTAATTTTCATGATTCCATAGCTATTTATAATTCTTCCTTACTTATGAAATTTTGGGTTATGAAGTTGATGGAGGGTTACTTTATTTTAATTAAGTTCATACTTTGCTTATTATTATTATATATGAATAAAGTATAAATCAAATGAATTTCATGAATTGGTATATTGACTCATGTATCTTATTTATTTCAAGTAATGAGTTTGTGAATCAATTTGTGGGTTACTTCAAGTATGGGTTGGTTATCATAGATACATATGAGTATGCATATTTTCTTCATGTTTCAAGATCTTAAAGCCAATTTATATATATTAGTGCATTATATCATGAGATATCCCATGACATGACATGCTTTTAGAATGGTATTGAAGTAAACAATGAATGAACTATTGAAATGTGAGTTCTCTCACCTAACTACGATTATGAGTTTATGATAGCTCATTAGTAGAGGCATAGACAAGATTTAAAAAGTTATCCATATGATGATGATTAATGTTCCAAATGCTTATAGGATGGGATAGTAGAATACCTTTCCATATTAAATGTCTCTATGATTCATTGATGTCGCCCAAGTTACACCTTCTTTTTAGAGGACAAAATGGTCGTTGTCAAGATATATAACCTAACCAAGGTTAGGGTCGAACCGATAGGGAATACGTAGACTTAAGTGAATTCACCAATATGCAATCCGAATAATTAACCAACTTAATTCCTTAAAGAGGGGGGTTTGTAATAATCAATGAGAAAATAAAACTATCACAAGAGAGAAGTCAATAATAGAGAGAAACTAGGGTATTGTGTTCCCCATGATTTCCTAACTCAGTATCACCGGATAACCTAATTTTTTTCTAGTGTATAACATGCAGGACGGTAATTTATGTTCACCAAGTCCTTTGGTCAAAGGTGAGAGGTGAATTTCACTATGTGACTTGGCCCATCTCCATAGTGTGCGCCACTAACCATTACCTATTAGTCCCAGTACAACCTCCGTATGGCCCAGTTTGGTTGATTAGATGAGAATACATCAATCAAATCTTGTTAATTTATTTTTTTTCCTTTTCATTACTACCTTGGTCTAGTCAGTAACACTAGGTGGGTTCTAATGTTGGCCACTACTAGAAAATATACAAATCAAAGAGAATTAATTAATACATGCATATACACCTTCCAAGAATTATGAATTATCTAGTTTTACCTTGTTAGTTCTTCATGGTTTCCACAATCCTAGTTGTAGATTTAGCTATTCATATTAGGTGTAGATGCAGGAATTATGAATTGAGAAGACATAATTAAACACTTACACAATAGAATTAAGAACAGGCAATCCAACTTCAATAAAAATCACAAGCTTAAAGATTGAATTAAAGCACAAGTGTTCTCAAAGACTCTCCAAAATGATCTTACAACTTTCTCTCTCAAAATATTGAGTTCTCTGAGTACTAGGCGAAAACTTCTAAAAAATAACCTAAAAAATTTATTTATAATAATTAAAATTCAAGTCCTAAACAAAATAAGAGAACTGGTCGGCACGCTATACAAAAGGTACTTTAAAATCCGTATACTTCAATAGCCCATAATCGGGGTCTCGTACTCAGCTGCTGGTGAAATGCCCCAAAAACACCCAAAAATGTGCCTTGAAAATGCTCATAATTGTAATTTTCATATATTAGAAAATTCGTGCGTGATATTGGAAATTCGACTTTATATTCATGATTAGGGGGACGAAATTGAGTGGGAAATGGGTATACCCCGATTTTAAAGGACCCGTAGAGAAAAATAATTTTCACAAATTTACCTTTTCTAGAGACGAGCCGCGCCCTGGGCGCGACGCGCCAGGGGCACGGAGATGTACATTTTTTTCTTAGTTTCTTATTTCGATCCAAGGGCCTTGGGGTCATAGTCTCATGCCTAGTTATGTGTAAAAATACCTGGAGAGTGTCTTGGCCCCCACTCCAATCTATGTTTAGAGGTGTTGTTGGAATAATTGGTGTACTTATGCTTTGAGCTTTAACTCTTTTATACTTTATAAATTTCAAGACTTTTCCTTACTCCCTTTTTCCTTTATTTATATCTTTTGTTATTGTTATTTTGCTTCCGCGATCAAGGATGTGTAATTGATATGCTAAGAGCCTTGTTTGGAGTCCCTTTTGGTTCCTCATTCACCGTGTCATGTCTAGGCCATAGGCTTGGATCGTGACAGCTGGAATTTGGCACTTCAACTCTATGACACCCCTCTACAACTCGTGAAGTGATTTACAACCCATAAAGTGGGTTTCGTCTGATGACATTCTGCAAGTCCAAGTCTCTGATCCTCAGGGCACGAATCCTCTTCTACGACTGGTAAACTCCTCTACGACTCATCTGCATGTTCGTAGAATAAACTTCAGAAAATAGCCCCTCACTGGAAATCTTGATGAAACCTTCCTACGGCCTGTAGAATAATATATGACCCGTAGAGAGTCTCATACAACAGCAAAAACAAACAAATTTTGCAAATTTTTCCCAAAATCATGGCCAACCTGTAATCCTGCAAATATAAACATAAAACACATAAAATCAACTAACATCGCATTGAGAACACACAAAATTCCAAATTTTAAGCATCAAAATTGTTGTATTTTGGCAGCACATCAACACCCTCAACTTAAAATTGTTGCTTGTCCTCAAGAGATGGACTCAATCTAATTAGTTAATATAGTAACACACAGAAAACATTTGTTTTAGGCGAAGAAAACAGAAAATATCTTAATAAACTAATCATTATTTAGGCATCAATTGTGATTTTCTAGTGATTTGGTATTTATAAAATTAACGTTTTCTGTGTTTGTGATCTCTGGCTACTGTATTTTTTTTTATTATACTTGATTGTATTAGTTTCTTAATTAATATACTCTAAAGTGTATCACCTATGTGTTCCAACATCGTCATTGCTTTGTAAACCTTTACTGACAATATACCCCTGTAATTTATTGTAGACCACACTTATTGATCAGTTTTAGGCAAAGAATATAGAAAATAGCTTGATGAACTAATCAATATTTAAGCATCAATTGTGATTTTCTAGTGATTTGATATTTGTAGAAGTAATATTATCCGTGTTTGTACTGTATTTTTTTTTAATTATACTTGATTGTATCAAGTTCTTAATGAATATACAGTAAATTGCGCCACTGTTATACTTAGGAACGTCACTCTTATATTAAGACGTGTAACAATTAGTACATTAAAAATACAATTGTTTAGAAGGTCTATTGTTAATACGATCACCAATGTAGGAAAACTATTATTTCGTTTTGGGTATGACATAAGGTCTCTTCTTTGCAAGATTCAAGATTAGTGATTACATAGACGCTCTGTTCATATATATAGGTGCTCTGTTTCTGTTAACTTTAGCAGAGATTTCCTAATCACATCAGAATGATCAGGTCCAACAATTCATGAGCAAAAACATTAGCTCCAACAATGGCCTTGTGTGGCTGGAGATGAAGTCCCATGTCCTCTTCCATCTTTCTTGGCATGAGTATATGTTGTGTATTAATCCCTGTATATAGGCCACCTAGTACTTGCTCTCCACGACATTTTAAGGCCATTAAACCTCCTCCAAGAAAGCATTTCCAGCTCTTTCACCAATTCCGTTGATGGTCACTTCTAATTGTCTTGCACTTGCACATGCTCCAGCTATGGTGTTGGCAGTAGAAAGCCCAAGATCAAACTGGTAATGTGTTGAAATGATCATATCTTTAACTCCTACGCTTTTCTATTCAAGTTAAGGTTGTGGGATCAGATGCTAAACTGGACTTAGTCGGAATTTATGCTTAAATATATCATCTGTTGGGAGTTTGTGCTTAAAAAATTATGCGTCACTATTATATTAAGGAATGTCACTGTTACATTAAGATGCGTACCTATTAATAGATTAAGTATCTAATGCGCTCTTTTCTGCTAGATTAAGTAAAGCATATGTTAATACATTAAGACCTTTATGAATGTTTTTATTTTGAGTCTTAAAATCTCTCTTATTGAGAATTTGCACCATTGAGGTCTCAGACCTAGTTTGATAAGTCCTGATTATGTTGTCCATATACGTATTTGAAGAGTATCATAAGAATCAAGCCTCCAGCAAGTCTCTAATTACACAACGAACTTTCATATCAAGCTACCACATCTATGAGCCTTTTTCACTGTCTTACTGTATTTAATCTAATTACAAAATTCCTTTTTTAAGTTGGTAATATTTGTATTTAAGTGGGTACTTGGGTAATACCGAAAAAACATATTTACAATAAGTAGAATGGAAGTAAAATCTATCCCAATGCTGAACCAAAATCTATATGGACCCTAAAACTTCTATGATTGGCTCAGTCTTCTTGGAGCAGACATTTGTACATCGAAGGTAGAACAACAGAATACATTCAAGCTTGAGTTAATCTAATTACTGAATCCTTTTTTACCTGTGTAATCAGAGTGTCAGTATCCATACTAATCCCTCTAAACAACTTCTCGTTCTTAGCCTGCCAGAATGGTATATCATGCTAACCCAAAGAGAAGCTATCTCCTCCTTGTATAATTGCCTCCATCTCCTCCTTTTGATTCTTTCAAGTACCTAAGCATCTCCGGATGGCTGTTGCACCCCTGCCTGTTGAACCAAAGTATATCTAATTCTTCTGGTCGATGCACAATTAGAGAACAGGTGCACTTGAGTCTCGCTGAGGCAACATTCTGGATTATTAATTGGAATCTGCATTCATTGAAGTCTGGCTTTTATAAGCAATCTGCCCTGGACTGCTAGCCATACAACAAACTTATGTCTAGATTGTAGTATTCTGCTCCAGATCAGCTAAGCTATTCTCAATCTTCTTTGCGACTCTGGCATGGATTCATAACTAGCTAAAATGGAGTAGTTGCCATTAGCTATGAGTGTCTAGTCTCCTTGTTGTAAATATCATATGTTCATTTAACTCTTCAGTGCATTTAAGTTTTTCCAATACATGCTCCCATATGTTCTGATTACGCCTTCATATACACTCCATGCACCAATCATATCCGAAGTACATTTTTTTGCTTGCGAAATGCCACAACAGATTCTCATCAGAGGATATATTCCACAGGTTGCTGCCTTCTATATTCAACCCACTCCATTTCTTTGTTACACGTACTTTGTCCCAAGCCACTAAAGTGGTATTTCTTTCTCCTTAATGCTATCCCATTAGTTGCGTTGACTCTATCTCTATGAGGTAGTGGTAAGGTCTAGGTACATTTTACGCTCCCAGAACACAAGTACTAAACTGGACTTTGTCAGAATTTTGTGCTTAAATGTATGATCTGTACCTATTAATAGATGAAGTATTTGTAGGGACCGCGCGTGCCCGCACCTAAACCCCGCATTAGTATGATATTGTCCGCTTTGGACCAAGCCCTCACAGATTTATTTTTGAGCATCTCCCAAAAGGCCTCATACTAATAGGGTTGGGTTGAACCTATTTAAATAGGTTCTACTTGTTCTCTCCCATCAATGTGGGATGGGTTTGTATACCCAACAAACCTCCCCTCAAACCTGGACCACATAATCTCGTGACCTCCCCTTCAGCGATTATCGATTTCAGATCTGCCACCATCTTGTACCATCGCAACAACCCGCTGGACATGCCACCCGACCACCTTTTCTTTTTTTTTCTTGTCGGGAAGACTTTCGATACAAGGCACCTTTGCAGGTCCTTGGTCCTAATGCCACACCGGTGACTCCACACATGTCGGTCCATCACTCCTGCCCTCCGAACCTGGGCTCTGATACCACTTGTAGGGACCATGAGTGCCTGCACCCAAACCCCGCATCAGTATAATATTGTCCACTTTGGGCTAAGCCCTCACAGATTTATTTTTGGGCATCTCCCAAAAGGCCTCATACTAATGGGGTTGGGTTGAACCTATTTAAATAGGTTCTACTTATTCTCTCCCACCAGTGGGATGGATTTGTATGCCCAACAGTATCTAATGTGCTTTGTTTCTGTTAGATTAAGTATTGAATGCACTCTGTTTCTGTTAATACATTAAGACCTTTATGAATGTTTTTCATTCTGAGTCTTAAAATCTACCTTATAGATAATTTGCACCATTAAGGTCTCAGAACTAGTTTGATAAGTCCTGATTCTACTGTCCAGATACATTTTTGAAAGTTGGAACCTTAAATGGCTTTTCTATTCAAGTTAAGTTATCAGATGTCAAAGTGAACTTTGTTGGAAGTTTGTGCTTAAATGTATGCTCTGTTGGGAGTTTGTGCTTAAAATTTTGTGTTTCGCTGTTATATTAAGGAATGTCACTGTTACATTAAGATGCATATCTATTTATATATTATGTACCTAATGAGAAGACCACTCTAGATACAAAGAAACTAGAAAAGCATAAATAAGGGAGACTCTCCCGTTACAAGCTTTAATGTCTACCTGATTGTTAGTGCCTCACCCGTAGGTGCTGCATAAGAAAATATAAGATGGCAGATTATCTCTAGCTTTAGTTGGGTACTGATGCCTGGAAAAATAAACTTGAACAGCGTTGCTAGTATGACTTTTTATGTCCCTGTATGTGTGACTGCCTCTGAAAGATTAGAAAATTTTCCACCATATTTGTTTCCACACCTATTTTTCCAAAGGTTCTGACATACAAAAATAGGAGTTGACTGAAGAACCAATTTGTTAGCCTCATTTCTGCCTTTAAAGGACCACCATCTCATAACCAAATTTCTAATAGGAGTGCAGTTCCTGACCATACCAAGTAAGCCACCAAAGAACCCCCAAATGTTCTTTCCAAAATTTCCAGCAGCAAAAATGTGATCAATGATGTCCTGGCCAAGTGTATAACAACAGAAACATTCAAATGGTTGTTGTCCAAAAGTAACAAGTGTTGAATCTTCGTGCCTCCATACTATATGAGCTTTGAGTAAATAGATTCTTATCCTAATGTTGCATTGCTACTTAAACTGCATTTAGTGTCTCTTTTCAATAAATCGAACATTTGCAGTCTATCAATATTAAGTAATCTGAAATATATTTTTGATTAATTTTATCTCTTTTTTACTAATATATTTTTAGCTCGTACAGTAATTGCTGAAAATAAGACAAAATCATGACAATTCTATAAATAAAAGGTGGATGTCTTTTGACAGACTTAGTAAAAAATACTTGGATGGAGTAGAAGCTTTTCTAAATCATGCATTTTCTGAAAAGCAAGAAGGAGAGAAAATTTCATGTCCTTGTATTGAATGTGTACTTATCCATCAAGTAAATCAAGCTACAACTTATGATCATCTTGTGGTTAATGGTATTATGCCATCATATGATAATTGGTTTTGTCATGGAGAGTCTCTAAATGTGTCAAACAATACTGAAGTAAATAGTCCGAGGCAGGCAAATGTATGAGGCGATGATATAAGAGGAATGATACATGATGCCTTTGGAGGTTTTACATAGTTCATAGTGACCTCAATGAAAGGGGCGAGATGGAGCCAAACCCACATGAAAATGATGCTAATCTATCTGGAACGCAATCTCATGTAGAGGTGGATAAGTTTGAATGACTCATGAAGGAGGCAAATGAAGATTATATCCTGGATGCAAGAAATTTAGCAAATTATCCTTTTTATTACATATATATCGTACAAAATGCATGTTCAAATGGTCAAAAGAATCCTTCAATTCTTTGCTTGGACTACTAAAGGATGCGCTACGCGAAGGATATGAATTGTCTCCTTCTTTTTATGAGACCAAAAAGATTATTGAGGGGTTGGGCTTAAAGTATGAAAAGTTCATGCTTGTCCTAATGCATGCTATTTTGGAAAGAATTTGCTAGTAAGTGTTAATTGTAAAAATGGCTTTTTAAAGAAAAATAAAAAATTGGTTTAAAAGTTAACTAATTTAAGAAAATCAATTTTTTACAGAAAAACAATAACAGAGTTGCCACTTAAAATTTTTTAAAGAAATTAAGAAAACTTAAAATAATTTTAAGACCTTAACAGAAAAAAGTCCTAAAATTTTAGAGAAATAGGCCTTGTATAATATTTGGGTCACAAGTGTTTGAATCAAGTTAAAGATATAAAGTTTACTCTTAGAAAATCGAGTGAAGGGGTAAGTGGGGTGTTGAATAATATAATACATGGAAAAAGAGGATCATATCTTTTGATCTTCCTTATTGGGAGTATAAATTGGTGAGGCATAATCTTGATGTGATGCACATAGAAAAAAAAATGTGTGTGACAACATAATTTATACACTATTGAATATTGATAAAAAAATTTAAAGACAACTTACCTACTGGATTAGACTTGAAGGACATGAAAATAAGACCACGCTTATGGCCACAATATCAAGCTAATCGAAGGACCTATCTTCCTCCTACTTATTTCACAATGTCGTTGAAGGAAAAGGAATTGTTTTATGAAGTTTTGGAAAATGCTAAGTTTCCACATGGCTATGCATCTAATATTGCATGTTGGATTCGCAAACAAAAGATATCTGAATTAAAAACTCACGATTGTCACGTTATGCAAGAACTACTTCCTCTAGCTTTATAGAGATCAACAAATAAAAGAATAAGTTCTGTTTTAATTGAACTATGCACATTCTTTTATGTCTTATGTAGAAAAGTGTTAGACTATATGAGTTAAAGTTACTTGAAGAAAGAATTCCAGAAATATTGTCTACTATGGAGAAGCTCTTTCCTCCTGGATTTTTCACAATTATGGTACACTTGGTTACTCACTTAGCAATAGAGGCTAAACTTGCAGGGCCAGTATATTATCGTTGGATGTATCTAATTAAGAAGTAGAAAAAATAAATTTAGTATTATTTTTTTAATTCCTAAATCTTTATAATTTCAAACTAAAAATATTACATAATTCTATAGGTATTTGGGTACTTTAAAATCATATGTTCATAATCATGCATGTTCAGAAGGTTCAATAGCAAAAGCATACATGGCAAATGAGTATTTAACGTTTTGCTCATGTTATTTGGAGGGTGGAGATTCAAGGTCTTATTATTCAAGAAAAAAGTGATGATCAAATTGAACAAGTACCAATAAAAAAGAATGTCTTTTTCCTACTATTGGGGAGCCAGATGGTGAAATAGATGTTTTTACATTGGATGAGAAAACATGGCTGCAAGCACATAGACATGTGTTATTCAATTACGAGTCAGAAGTGGCTGAGAATTATAAAAACTAAGTGTTATATCTATATGTATCTATCTATATA
>JAABOM020059900.1:0-12344 GCA_011800125.2 Solanum clarkiae
GATACAAGTTTGTTCAGCAAAGAAGGACTGACGTGACCAAGTCTCCTACGCCACAAGTCACATGAATCATCTTGGGCTTTTAGACATATCAGATTGTCCTCTTTTGTTGTTCTCAAGTTTGCCACACACATGTTTCTACAGCTCAATACTGTTAGCACCACCTCATTAGTAGACAAGTTTGTAATTGTGCACTTTTCTGATAGAAACTTGACTTAATTTCCTTTGTCACAGATTTGAGATACACTAAGAAGACTGTACTTTAATCCTTCAACATAGTACATATCTTCAATAGCCTTCTCAATCTTTCCTATGTGCATAATATAACCCTTCGAACCACCCCCAAAAGAAACACTCTCCTTCAAACTTATTCAATGTGAGGAAGTTCCTAGTCCTTCTAGTCATGTTCTTTGAGCATCCACTGTCCATATACCAGCACTAACTGCGTCCTCCTGACTTCTTCTGCAAGTGATCACATGTTAGTTTTGGGAAACTATTTTAATATGAGCTCCCAATAAAAATATAGAGGCCTAATTACAAACTTCCTGGTCTAACTGGCAGAGATCTATTCCTCAGTTTAGGCTTAGGACCTAGTCCTTCCTTTACATTTTTCTTCTCTGAGTACACAGACTTCTATTTGTTCAGAGTTCTCTTAAGAACTTCATAGCTGTCTTTAAGATTACCATTTCTTCCACAATGCAAAGACAAAAGATTGTCAGTAACAGAAACATATTTAGTGTGGGGATTATAGGGGGGTTAATTTTATTGACATAGCCCAATCCTCTTTTTTCAGGACCCCAGCTGCTGGATATATCTCCCAGAAGCTTGGAAGATATAGTCCACTTCATAGATTTATTCAAATGTTCTTTAACTTTCATCAGGTCCCTTTCCATCACAATGTTTCTTTCTAAGGCTAAATTCAACTTCAATTCAACCTCCTTGAGTTTCTCCTCTAATGCGTGTTCATTTTTAGTTATTTTCCTTTTTAACTTAGCATCAGACTGACCACCAAATTTCATCAGTTTCAATAGTTCATCCTTTTCTGTTTCTAGGGATACCACTTTAACATCAAGATTATACACTTGGGTAGTTGAAATAGTTTTTTCATCCTAAGACACATCTACAATATTGTTTAACTAGTCCTTCTTAGTAGTTAATTCATAGATTGAGTCAATAAGAACATATGCTAGTTTTTTCAGCTTTCCAGTGGAGTAAAGCTCTAAGTTATCGTTAAGGTCTAGCAATGTTACCTCTTCATCACATTATTCTTTATCATCTGACTGGGCCATAAAGGCAAATGGTCCATCATAGACTTCATCATCATCTATCAGTGCAAGCATAGATGAATCTTCAAGTTATTCTTCATCTTCAGATCCACTTGAGGAATTTTCCCAGACCTTCAATGCCTTTATCATGATCCTGTCAACAGCAGCCTTTTTCTTGTACTTGTCTGGAACCAGGTCATTTCTTCTATCTTTTCCAGTTTTTTGTCCATTCTTATAATCACATTTTCCATGAGGACACTCTTTGATAAAGTGTCTTGGTTTACCACAACCATGACATAATTCAACATTTCATGAGACCTACCAACATTTCCCTTCTTTGCCATATCAAGACTTTTTCTGACAAACTTCTTGAACCTCTTGGTGAAATATGCCATATCACAACATCAAGCTCTCCTCATTACTTTGAGAAATCTTCAGTGCCAAAGTTTTGTCTATCCTCCCTTCTCTCTTGGTTCTATCATGTTTCTTATTCAACACATGAGTACAAAATATGCCAGTGAGAATGTCCATTTTTAGAGTGTTCAAGTCTTTTGATTCAGTGATAGCATCAACTTTGCTCTCCAATGACTCGGGAAGCATTGTAAGAATCTTTCTTACTTGTTTGCTCTGACTGATAGGTTCTCCCAAGCACTTGAGCTCATTTGTTATTGCTGAGAACTTGGTCTCCATGTCTTGTATGGTTTCTCCTTCATGTATGATAAAGTCCTCATACTTAGAAGGCAGCATGTTCACCTTGGACTCTATCACTTATTCATTTCCTTCGTGAGCATTCTTCAAACAGTACCAGATCTCCTTAGTTGATTCACAAGAAGAGATTCATTTGTAATCCTTAGTTCCTATCTCCCAACAATCAATTTTTTTGCTTTGTAATTTTTCTCTATTTTTCTCCTGTCAAACTCATTGTATTATTGCCTAGTCTTGGAAACGGACTTGGTTGTTTCACCCTATTTCACCGCATTCATTGGAACATATAGTCCATCTAGAACAATGTCCTATAGTTCACTATCCTCAGCCATTAAAAAGTTGTGCATACGACCTTTCCACCATCCATAGAACTTTCTATTGAATCTTGGTAGTCTTGCGGATAATTTTGTCCTTCTTTCAAGTTAAGTAGAGCAGCCATAATTATAGTAAATTACAATGTATAAACTTGATAGAGATCCCTGATATGATACCGCTTGATGAGTTGTTACACTGCTAGCCTAATAGAGACTCTGGTCTATCGAAATACAGTAAGCTATAACTTGAAGAAAGTAACAATAGTAGACAAATGCACAAGGATTTTACATGGAGAAAACTCCTTACTCAAGGGAGGAACAACCAAGAAGTCATGACCCCAGCCTAGGGCGTAGACATGACACGGTGAATCGGGAACAGGAAGGAACCCCAAACAAGTCTCTTAACTTGTCATTACACATCATTGGTCACGGAAGCATATAAAAACATTAAAGAGCAAGGATAGGGGCAAAGGGACAAGCTTGCACAATATCATAGTCAAGAGACAAGAGTCAAACTCATATCGTAGATGCATAACATGTCCAACAACCACCTCTACTATATGGATAAGATCAGGGGCCAAGACAAACAAACCGAGCTCACCCTCATAGTCAAATAGAACATAAGAAGAGTGTTTCACACATAACAAAGGAGACTAGACTAAGGTCCCCAAAGTGGAGCACTTACTAACTATCTTGAATAGCACCGAACTAGCCATGTGGACGAGGATGATCAACTTGGGCACTGGTTCCTTCATGGTGACATCATGTAGGCATAGAGTATATGTTAGTACGTTTGAATGTACTAAGTATGTAAGATGCAATGCAACAATAGATAGGCATCATAATCAAAATGTATAATATTAAGCAACAGGCGTAATATAACAATATGGCATGTATGATCAATGTGTGAGTAAAACATACTTAAAAAACTCATACTCATGTAGAATATCATGTGTGTAGAAGAGAACAAGCTAGATTTTCAATGGTACAAACCCCTTGGTGGTTGTATGATATAAACCTCTCACATGGTTGATGATAATAATACCTCATCAACACGGTGGCAAAGTAAAAACCCCTCACATGGTTGATGAGTACAAACCCCCCACCATGGTTACCCGGGCTCTTATCCCCTCGAATCGGGTATGGTCTAATGTAACACTTTATATATAGTATATTATATACACAAGCTCGTTTCATAATCATATAGTCATTCATATCATATCTCATGCTTTGGACCTTCAACTCCTCAAGAAACCATATCTGGACATTTTATCAAACACTTAGAGTGTGTGTAATGCTAGTATAAAATCATAAATTATAGAGATTAAATCATGCAAGAAAATCTATTGTAAAACCATCAATAAACACCCTCAAAAAATATACATCAAACCCCTTCTCAAACCTTACAATAGATCAAAGATTTATAGCTCAAAACAAGGCAAAACAGTCACAAATTTACATAGCTTTAACATAGTGTGCAGTAAATTTCATAATAAGCAACACCCATTTGTAAATCAACTTTAAATCATGCAATTTAAATAAAAGAAGGCTTGGGTATCATGGGTGAAAGGGACCCATGAAAGAAACTGACATACCTTAGCTTAGAGATGAACTTGGTGAAGATTGGAGATGGAGACTTGAAGCTTGAAGAAGAACCTTGAAGGAGAAACTTAGCTCAGGATGAGGGTTTGGGACTTGAGTTTGGGGAGTGAAAATATGAGAAAGTGTTTGAGTGAGTATTGGGGAATGTTTAGGATGATATGAGGGTGAAATAAGGATAATTATGGGTAAAAACATGTTTGGGAACACTTAGGCCCAAGACTTAGAAGTCTTGGACCAAACTAAAAAAAACAGTCCCGAAAATATACAGGGGCGCGTTGCGAGGGGGTCGCCAAAACCGCTCTGGAAATCGCACTTTGAAATTTCATAATTACTTATCTTTCGCTACTAAATCAGGGTTAGACCCTTTTTTACCTAATTTTGACCCCCTGAAAAAGAATTTGAAGTAGGATTTTTAAAATAGCAAATGGATTTCGAGATATATGGTATTTAAAATTTTGAGCATTTCGAGGCACGTTTTTGGATACTTTTTGGGGTCGTTTCAATATATCCCCCTTGGGAACGTCCCCGAATGTAGAAGAGACGTACAAGTCAAGAGTGACATAAACAAATCAGCTCCATCTAAAATACAACATTACATTTAAAAAACCATTGTCAAAATCTCAACATAAGTGTAAAATTATCATAAACTTGCCAACTTAAATATGAATGCATATGAATGACATAACGGTTGAAATACAAGACTTGAGTCACATAGGAGACTTAGAATTGGAACCTTAGGCTTCAGTGGGGTGAAAAAGGTAAGGATACCGCTTTTGCATGTCCGTTTTGGCCTCCCAAGTAGCACTCTCAATTTGATGATTCCTCCAAAGGACCTTAATGGATGTCACCTACTTGCTCCTCAATCTCTTTACTTGTCTATCAAAAATCTGAACTGAAACCTCCTCATAAGTCAATGTATCCTCAACAACACCCATAACATCAAGAGGCACAATGGCATTAGGATCACCAACACATTTTCTCAACATAGAGACATGGAACACTGGATGAACCAAATTCATTTCACTAGGCAAATTCAATTCATCAGCTACCTTGCCGGCCCTTTTTAAGAACTCAGAAGGACCAACACATCTTGGACTCAACTTCCCATTTTTAACAAAACGGACCACACCTTTCATTGGAGAAAATTTAAAATAAACCCAATTACCCACTTTGAATTCAAGGTCTCTTCTTCTCACATCGGCATAAGATTTTTGACAACTTTGGGTTGTTCTTAACCTTTCTCTAATCATCCTAACCTTCTCAAGAGCCTTCATAACCAGATCCTGTCCCAATAAAGCCACCTCTCCAACCTCAAACCAACCAACTAGTGATCTACAACGTCTCCCATAAAGATCCTCAAAAGGAGCCATACCGAAACTAGAGTGATAGCTATTGTCGTAGGCAAAGTCAATCAAAGGAAGATGGTCATCCCAACTAGCTCTCAACTCTAATACACAAGCTCTTAGCATATCCTCAAGTGTTTGAATGGTTCTTCTGGCTTGGCCATCCGTTTGGAGGTGAAAGGTCGTACTAAGGTGAACTTTTATACCAAAACCCCTTTGAAAAGATCTCCAAAAGTGTTAAATGCATTGTGAATCACGATCCGATATTATGGACAAAGGAATCCCATGCAACCTTACTAAGTTATAGACATACAACCTTGCATACTTTTCAACCCCATATGTGGTCTTAACTGGTAGAAAGTGAGCCGATTTCGTCATCCTTTCAACCACCACTCAAATGGAATCAAAACCTTTCCTAGTCTTGGGCAACCCAACCACAAAATCCATATTAATTACCTCCTACTTCCAAGTGGGAATCTCTATGTCTTGGGTTAGGCCACCTGACCTTTGATGTTCGTCTTTGACTCGTTGACAACTATGGGAATTGGAAACGAACTTAGCAATGTCCCTTTTTATGCCTCCCTACCAATACACATCTCTCAAGTTCCTATACATTTTGGTGGAACGGGGTGGATAGAATTAGAAGAATTGTGGGCCTCATCAAGGATCTTCTCCCTCAAACCACCAACACAAGGCACACACAACCTATCTTGGCACCTAAGGGCACCATCTCCCCCTTGGGAGAAAACCTCTACTTTGCCCTCTTTCACCAAGGCCTTCAATTCAAGCAAGGAGGAGTCAAGATCTTGTTTTGCTATCACCTTATCAACCAATAAAGACTTAGACCCATCAATAACCACAACACCATCATCACTAACCTATTCCAATCTAGTCAATCAATGCACCTCCCTAGCCACCTCCCTACCTTCATTAACGTGGGCTAAGCTACCCATAACACCCTACTCAAGACATCCGTCACAACATTGGCCTTACCCGGATGATAATGCACACTCATGTTATAATTTTTGAGAAGTTCTAGCCACCTTCTTTGATCAAGTTGAGATCCTTTCGAGTGGAGATATATCGGAGGCTCTTATGATTGTTGAAGACATCAACATGAACCTCATACAAATAATGATGCCAAATCTTTAATGCAAACACAACGGCGGCTTACTCTAGATCATGGGTAGGGTAGTTCTTTTCATGCACTTTGAGTTTTCTAGAAGCATAAGCTATTAACTTACCATTTTGCATCAACACACAACCGAAAACAACCTAGGAAGCATCACAATACACCACAAATCCCTCGAGCCCATCCGATAGTGACAGTATAGGAGCTGACACAAGCTTGTCTTTTAATGTTTGGAAGCTCCTCTCACATTCATCGGTCCACACAAACTTAATCTTCTTTTGTGTCAATTCTGTCATGGAGGAAGCAATGAAGGAGAACCCATTCACAAAACATCTATAATAACCCGCTAACCCAAGAAGCTCTAAATATCCGATGGGGTCAATGGTCTAGGACAATTCCATCAGTTTTCTGCTGATCCACTTTTATACCATCCTCTGACACCACATGACCCAAGAATGCAACCTCCTTTAACCAAAACTCACACTTGTCATACTTCGCATATAATTTTTCTTCCCTCAATATTTGTAACACAACCATCAAATGCCCCATATGCTCCTCCCTACTATGTGAATAGATCAAAATATCATCAATGAAGACTACAACAAAGGAATCAAGGTAAGGCTTGAAGTCCTTATTTATTAGGTCCATGAAGATGGCCAGCGCATTAGTCAACCCAAACGACATCACAACAGACTCATAATGCCCATATCTAGTCTGGAAGGACGTCTTGGGAATTTCATACTCCCTCACCCTCACTTGATGATACATGGACCAAAGATCAATCTAAGAGAAAAAGCTAGCCCTTTGCAATTGGTCAAACAAATCATCAATCCTTGGAAGAGGATACCGATTCTTGATGGTGACCCAATTGAGTTTCCCGTAGTAAATATACATTCTAAGTAACCCATCCTTCTTTTTCAAAAACAACACTGGGCACCCCAAGGTGATTTTTTTTTTTTGACAAACCCCAAGGTGATTGACTAGGTCTAATAAATCCCTTCTCCAACATATCTTTCAATTTCTCTTTTAGTTCCTTCAACTCCGCTGGGGCCATACAGTAAGGGGGAGTAGAGATAGGTTGAGTATCAGGAAGGAGATCTATGCCAAAATCTATCTCCCTTTCTGGAGGGACACCGAGAAAGTCATTTGGAAAGACATCAAGAAACTAATTTACAAATGAAACTGACTCTATGGAAGGGACTTTGGACTCCACATCATTAACCCTCACAAGATGATACAAATACCCCCTAGAAATCAACTAATAGGCTTTAAAGCATGAAATGAGTCTACCCTTGACCACCACATCTTGACTTTCCCACTCAAGTATGGGTTGATTAGGGAGTTGAAACTTGAACCTATAGGTTCTACAATCAATAGAAGCATAGTAGGCATGCAACCAATCCATTCCAAGAATGACATCAAAATCAATTATGTCTAATTCAACAAGATCACAAGGCAACAACATATGCAAAATGCAAATAGGATAACTCCTATAAACGTTTCTAGCAGTAACACAGGTACCAATAGGAGTATACACTTCATATGACTCATGCAGCAACTCGAGGTCAACATGGAACTTTTTAGCAACAAAAGGGGTAAAAAAGAAAAGAGTGGCACCCAAATCAATCAAAGTATATACATCAAAGTCAAATATTTTCAACATACAGGTAACAACATCGGGAACCTCACCAACCCCTTGCCTCCCATGTAGTGCATTAAACCAGTTTTGCTTTGGGGAACCACCTTGAGGACCACCTCTACCCAATGGGACCGAATTTGCATGTTGGCCCTTGCCATAATTTTTTGGACAATCTATCTTCTTGTGACCAAGCTCCCCATATTCATAGCATGCATTAGAATGCTTCAAACATGGGCCTCCATGGCTCCTTCCACATTTAGGGCACACATCAATGGGTACCACCCTACCAACAACTTGAGGCCTAGGGAAGTCATTGGCAAAGCCCTCATTAGTAGCATGAGAAGGCCCTTGGCCTTGATGGAATTTATCACCCTTTTGGAATTTACCCTCAAATCGAGCCCTCTTGGCCTCATGCCCCCTTCTCTTCCTCAATTTCTCCTCCTCCATTCGCTCAGTATAGGTCATCAGCTGAGACAAGTCCATGTTATTAATTAGCATGGCGGACTGGTATTCTTCACTTACCAAGTCGGAGACCCCAACTATGAACTGGTTCATCCTAGATCTAGGACCGGCCACCAAATGAGGAACATACTTTGAAAGTTGATTAAACTTAAGGGCATACTCCCTCGTACTCATAGCACCTTCTTTCAAGTTCATAAACCCTACTAACTTAGCTTCCCTAAGATCAAGAGGGAAAAATCGACTAAGGAAGGCCAATTTGAACTCCTCCCAAAGAACGACATTACCAATCCCCTTCTCACTCTTCCATTGAAAATACCATATTTGAGCTACCCTTCTGAGTTGGTAAGCCACCAACTCTGCCTTTTCATTTGGCCTAACACCCATGATATACAACATTTTGTAAACTTCATCAATGAACTCTTGTAGATCGCCATCCACCTTTGACCCATAGAATACCAGAGGATTCATCCTCACGAAGTCTCTTACCCTAGCTCCCAGGGTAGTAGCATGAGGGTCTTTTTCGGCCCCTTGGTTGACTTGGTTGGCCACCACTTGGGTAAGTATAGTGAGAGCATCCTGAAGCTCAACATTGGTAGGTTGCTCCTCGGGAATTTGGGCCCTTCGTCCTCGAGTATTTGGCATAACATAGCATAGGACAAAACAATTGTTAAGTGGAAAATGCACTACAACTTTATAGCACGACGTAGAACATGAAAAAGGAAAACATTTCCTAAAATGTCTCATAGCCTCCTATTCATAGTCATGGCACGCTTCACAACCATGAATAGGACTTTAATCAACGCAGTAGGTTAGAATCCGAGGATATAACAACCTAGTACTCTGATACCAAGTTTGTCACGACCCAAGCCTAGGGCCCAAATGTGACATGGCGAATGGAGAACCCAAAGGAACCCCAAACAAGCCTCTGAACTTATTATTACACATCATTGGTCACGGAAACATATAAAAATATTAAAGAGCAAGAATAGGGGCAATGGGAAAAGTTTGCACAACATCATAGTCAAGAGGCAAGAGTCAAACTCATATCATAGATACATAAAATGTCCAACAACCACCTCTACTACATAGATAAGAGCGGGGGTCAAGATAAAGAAATCGGGATCACCCTCATAGTCAAATAGAACATAAGCAGAGTGTCTCAATACATAACAAGAGAGAGTAGACTAAGGACCTCGAAGTAGA
Source organism: Solanum clarkiae (assembly GCA_011800125.2). Taxonomy (NCBI): domain Eukaryota; kingdom Viridiplantae; phylum Streptophyta; class Magnoliopsida; order Solanales; family Solanaceae; genus Solanum; species Solanum clarkiae. The sequence goes on from JAABOM020059900.1 coordinate 9,663, forward strand.
GGACTCACTAGCTATCTTGAATAACACCCAACTAGCCACTGGAGGAGGATGATCAATTTGGGCACCGGTTCCTACAATGTGACATCATGTAGGCATAAAGTGTGCGTTAGTACGTTCGAATGTACTAAGTAAGTAGGATGCAATGCAGCAATAGATTGGCATCATAATAAAAATGCATAATATTAAGCAATAGGCATAATATAACAATATGGCATACGTGATCAATACGTGAGTAAAATATGCTTAAGTAACTCATACTCATGTAGAATATCAAATGTGTAGAAGAGACCAAGCTACCTATTCAAGGTACAAACTCCTTGGTGGTTGAGTGGTATAAACCCCTCACATGGTTGATGATAATCACACCTTATCAACATGTGGCGAAGTACAAACCCCTCATATGATTGATGAGTACAAACCTCCACCATGGTTACCGAGCTCTTATCCCCTCGGATCGGGTATGGTCTAATGCAATACTTTATATAGAGTATATCATATAAGTTCATTTTATTATCATATAGTCATTCATATCATATCTCATGCTTTGGACCTTCAACTCCTCAAGAAACAACATCTGGACATTTTATCAAACACTTAGAGGATGTGTAATGCTATTATAAAATCATGAATTATAGAGATTAAATCATGCAAGAAAATTCATTGTAAAACCATTAATCAACACCTTACATTACCCTCAAGCAATGTACACCACAAAGCGTTCTCAAACCTTACTATAGATCAATGATTTATAGCTCAAAACATGGCAAAACAGTCACAACTTTACATAGATTTAACATAATGTGTACTGAATTTCATAATAAGCAAGACCCATTTCTAACTCAACTTTAAATCATGTAATTTAAGTAAAATGAGGCTTGGGTATTATAGGTGAAAGGGACACATGAAAGAAACCCACATACTATAGCTTAGAGATGAGCTTGGTGAAGACTGGAGATAGAGACTTGACGCTTGAAGAAGAACCCTGAAGGAGAACCTAGCTTAGGATGAGGGTTTGGGACTTGAGTTTGGGCAGTGAAAATATGACTAAGTATTTGAGTGAGTATTGAGGAATGTTTAGGATGATATAAGGTGAAATAAGGCTAAGTATGGGTAAAAACATGTTTGGGAACACTTAGGCCCAAGAATTAGAAGTCTTTGGCCGAACTAAAAAAACAGTCCCCAAAATGTACAAGGGCACGTCGCAAGGGGGTCGTGAAAACCTCTCTGGAATCGCACTTTGGAATTTCATAATTGCTAATCTTTCACTCTTAAATCAGGGTTCGACCCTGTTTCACTTAATATTGATCCCTGAACAAGAATATAAAGTTGAATTTTTGAAATAGCAAATGAATTTTGAGATATATGAAATTTAAAATTTTGGGCATTTCGAGACACATTTTCTAGCAATTTTTGGGGTCGTTTCACATGATCTGTCACCAGAGGACTTACCAAAACCAAATCCACTAATGAGAAAAGTAAATAAATACAATGCACCTGCTATTTCTCTACTTTCCCTCCCAAACAACTTGTAGCACAAGTATAAGAAATGAGCATCCAAAGCTTATCTTAGTCTAAGCCCACAACCCTTATGAAGTTAGATGAAAACACAAACAAGCCTTTACACTATCAAATTATCTACAAGGCATACAAAGCTCAAAATAACAATAACCAACACTGACTACATACCTTTAAGGCTTCGGTGTGATCTTACACTTTAAAACACGACACAAGAACTATCAAACTAGAGAACTATAGAAATCTTCTCTCATGTCTCTCATCTGGAGCAGCAGTATCTTCCTTCACAAATATCCAAGGAAGAACTTTTTAGCACAAGGATATTCTGCCTAGTAATGCTTGAAAACTCATATTTATTCCTTGGACAAACTCCTTTTATATTGTTGTGGATACATGTAACATCCCAAATTTTTCAAAGCTAAGACTGAGTCATTCTTCATAGGATATAGGATATTAGTTAATGATTCTTAATTGAGAATAAGTTTAAATTCTTAATGTGGAAATAGAATTGGAGAAGACCTAAGGTCACACGAACTCTTCAGTACGAAGCTAAGCTAAAAACTTTCTTAGCGTTTGAGTTCTAATGTATGATTTTATAAAAGGTAGATGGAACAGCAACTTTTAGGTTATATATATATGCCAGAATCAATTCCTAAGTATTTAAAGTATATTAGATGTGATTTAGAGTCATCAGCGATTTTTTACATCAAGCCATGTCCAAAAAATTTCTAGCAACTAAGTTTTCGTATGAGTTGATAGAAGGGTCAACTTCAAATGACTATATCTCCTAAAGTATAATTAATTAGGTAACCTATAATATATCCAATCAATGATATTCAAATTATCTTTTCAAAGTATCTGATTTCGCATTAATCAAAGTTCGTAGTAGAAAGTTATGACCATTTCAGTGAAGCGGTGCAGAGTTGTCCGAAGTTCCACGCCTGGAGCGCATCGCAGACCTGACGCTAACCCTCACTAGATGAGTTGATGACGTTTTTCTTTATAATTTGAGGGTATTTTTATCATAAAACATTTGGGGGTCTATTTAAGATCCTAAAAAACCCAAAACGTCAGTTTTCATAATCAAAAGCCCTCTCCTTCACTCTTAAACATGAACACTCAAGAATCATCAAGAAAATCATCAAGTTAGGATTAGCTTCCAAGATT
>JAABOM020059901.1:0-12343 GCA_011800125.2 Solanum clarkiae
AATTGGTATATCTAGCTGTGAAATGTTATTACTGCAATTTGTTTGAATGATATACTTTTATCCATTCAGGCAAGAAAGATATATACCCACTGGAACTCATATATAAACACCTAGGTGATTGAGATGTTGAAGAAATTTTTGAGTGAGGAGCAATTCAACAAATTCCTACAATCTCCTTTTGGGCATTTCAATGGATTGAATTTCATAAGGATACAATACAACTCTTGTGTTATATGCTGCTTCTTGAAACGGACAATGATAGGAGGGACATATTCATCATGAATGTAAATGGTACTGGTAGTTTCTGATTTTTTACAGTACAAAACATATGCAAAATATATACAGTGGTTTAACGGCTTAGCAAACCCATAAAAAAGTCCAAAAAATTTTATTAAGGCGCAAGTCGATTAGCAGTAAAATAGTCCCCCCCAAAAAAAAGGTTCCATTGTGTGATTTAAAAAAGGGAATAAATTTTTTATTCAATGCATTCCACAAAACTACACCAAGAACAAAGTTTGAGACCCACAATTAAAAATAAAAACTTAAACTACTTTTCAGAAGGATAATTTGAATATGTTTTCTTATTGTGCCCCTCCCAGCCACATATATTGCATGTAATCTTTGATCTCTTAAATTTAACATTTGTAAAACCCTCCCATCGGACGCTTGAAAGTCTCTCAACTTTTCTTTTATAATCATGGGGCAATAATTTAGGCTTTGCCACATAATCTAGTACATTTCATATACTCTCACAAGGAAGAGGCTTAACTGAAATTGCATATGCATCACGAAAATTCTTAGTGTTGTAATATGGAGTACAATAATCTTCTTCATGCAAGCTCTTGTATCTAAGAACAGCAATGACACAACTTCATTTTTTGCTTCTTATACACACTATATAACGTTTTGCTCCATCAGGAACACTATGCAAGTATTGTATTGATGATGTTACCTAAAAAATATTAATAACAGCATGCATATATATTTTTCAAATGTTGCTAAAACAGTTCATGCCTTCATCCAGCTAGATAATTCAGCATTTTCATTTAGCTTAATAGTGTAGTTTTTTGTCAGATCTATAGTAGTCTTTTTAGCCGCAGTACTGTGCCTCGCACCCATGTTTGAATAGTTATCCTCATAAATGTAGCAGTGACACAACTGGAAGTCTTCTTGCTAATCGATTTATATTATTAGTCGATTCAGCTTTGTTTGAAATCAACGTCCACACTCGGTTAAAACTTGAATGAGCTCTTGACCACTTTGAATAATCAACTTCAAACAAATAAGGTTGTATTCGCCTATCAACTGTGTTAACTCTTCCCATTAACTCCTCAAATTGTTAAAGTGTATACGCCTTTGCCATTGCAAAAAATAGCTTCTTCATATCCTCAATATTTCTATAAAAATTCTTTAGGACGTTGCATCACAAATGTCAAATACATACGTAATGTTCCACACCAAGATACACCCTTGCAGTGCCATTTCATATGCTCTCATTTCTAGCAGACACAAAACACATATCTTCTCTTTCGCCGAATGCTTCCTTAAACTGCTCAAAGAATCAAATCTAGGAAGCATCATTTTTCGAGTCTACTATGGCATAAGAAAGCGACAGTATATGTCTTGTGTTGTAAGATAAACATATATGATCAGACTATATAATTTATAGCTTATAATCTGTATTTATTTGATATATCATTTGTATAACAATAACACAAAAAAAATTATACAACACATAATCGGAATATAGATATATAATCAGAATGTACAACATATAAACTATAATCGGAATGTAAATGATATATAATTTATATAATAAGGAAAAATATATAATTAGAAATTAAATAATATATAAACTATATACTCTGCATATATAATTAGAAACATAGATTTTTTCAGACTTTCGGGGTCCATTGTGCTAGCAATCAGAATTGTACCACGATATGTATTCCTTAAGGCTGCCCCACCAGCAACTACAATTGGTCTGTAATACTCCCCAACTTCTGATAGATGTTTCCAATGCGACAAAAGCATATAAAAATCTATTATCTTCCTTTCTCTTTAGGTTTATTCGACGTAATTTTCCTTCAACACTTATAAATAACTCTGTAATTGTGCGTAAGATTCTGCAGGATCACCTCTTAACATCTTTAATACCTTTTCCTTAGCCTTCCATGCGTGCATATATGTCAAAGTTATACTATGCATCTTCAACATGTCTGCGACAATATTTTTGGAAGTGCAAATTGACTTTGGATCCATAAATGTATCAAATATCATAACAACCATCACATTGGTTATCCCTTGTTGTCTTGCATAAATCCGATCTCTTATGGAATATGTGTAATTGCCATAGAATTTACATATCTTGAAAAGTCCGAATTTATTCACTCTTGAAGCATTCATTAACCATGACAATTTTCAAAATGATACATCAGGTTATAACTATTCATTATCATTCAGATTAATACAAGTATATTACATGAAATATACATAAAAGAATATAAGATTAATAATGACATTACCAGAAAGCACTAGACCGCATAACAATGAATCGAAATTTGTGAACCAATGCGTCGGAGGTATACTACTTTTCTGATCAAATCAACCCACTACTCAACCGCCCACATGTGTGTCTGAGTTAGTGCTGGCAGTCGCCTTCATTGAGTTAGGTTAGTGTGCTTTGCATGCTTTTCTCGAAGCTCATATTGAAGCTCGTCGGTCAAGAAGTTGCATTCCGCTAATCTAACTTTGTTCGAGTGGCTTGGTCCTCTGACGTAATGCCTCATGACCTTAACAAGTATTTTTTTGTTTTGGTACACTTGCTTCTCTTCAATGGACAAATGTGATGGATCCGATATTATATCTGATTCTCCACCAGTTAATGTATCAACATCCTCAATTGTACTCATTCTAATCAAATGAAAAACACTAGTGGAATACAAATTTAGCAGATTTGATTTCACTCGAATTGAATTCTCAGGTTGTTGCACAATTACACCACACTCTACTATATCCATTTCAGAACTATTTACTGTAACGCACAATAGATATTTGACAATGAAATGAACAATCGACTTCTTTTGATTTAAGTACGCATGAACTCTCATATTATTGTGTATAACTAATGGTGGACACCTTTGACTAATGATATACTTAATTTCCAGTTTATTCATACAAGTATCAATATCTAATTGCATAGCTATTACATCAACAAGATTCTTGCACAGAGTGTGTGAATCATACATAATTGCTTCTACTTTGTAGTCACCATATTTCCCTGCATAATCATTTATCATGTCAAGTAATTGTTAAAAAATATACCAAAAGTAAAAACCATTAATTCCAAATATGACGACAATCTTGATTGAAAAAAAATTATGAATAATTTCCACTTCATTGTGCCATTTTATGCCACACAAGTATCATATAATAATCAAAGTTCTTATTTATCAACAGGTTCTAGACATATTTCCTCCGTTTTATTTTTGTTCAAAAATGCAGACAAAATTTAACCAAAAAATAAATTTTTTTATACATAATTATACCAATAAAAATAATAGAAATAGTCTAACTGTCGAATCTCATCTTTCATTGTGTTGTATTAGAATGGACACAATACTGACAACTTCCATTGTAACTCAAATGAATTTTTAAATTTTTCAAGATGCAATCAAGAATAATACCAGCAAATGATTTATAAATGTAAAAGGCAAGCAATCTAAATAATAAGTAATATTTTTTAGGGGAAGATAAATGACCATAAGTAGCGAACTAATTTGAGAGACTTAAAAAAGTGGGATTTATTTCAGTTATCTCTTCCTAAGATTATGTCATTCACGTTTAAAAATAGCTGACTAAATTATTTTCTTTTTTTCAATTTTTTTTTCAAAATGGGAAAAATGAAAACTATTATGTGTTGATACTGTTACAACTCGAAAGAAACAAAATGTTGCTATAACTTGAAATATATTATCTTATAAATGCTACTTATAAAAGTTTTTCAAAAATTAATGGGCTACGTACTCAAATTGCTCCTGCGTTGGTAGAGTCAATTTTCGTGCTCTTCTATATCATGAAATTCAATTTACATAGAATTTAATTTTCGTGCTCTTGTATATCATCTTTTGTATGAAATAACTAATTTTATTATTTTAACGTAAAAATTATTTCATGTACGAAATAATAATTTATTAATGACATGTCGGTGTCCAAAGGATGAGATTAATTGAGAAAAAAGAAAGGAAAAATTATAGGAATATGCGATATATTTTATCAAAATCTTAAATATTTCCAACCATATATAAAAATTATAAAAATCACACTTTTTGTCTTTCTCTCTCATAAATTCAGATACTTACAATAAAACAATTAAATTGTGTTACTCACAATCTTTCTTTACTATTTTCACATTTATTTTATAGCAAAAGGTGTCTAATAAGTGTCAATTACTGATCAGTTGCCATTCAATCAAAATTAATTGTAAAATTCAAATTTTAACATTTTTTGGCTCTTTCCCATACATCAAAGTGATTGTCTTTCTTCACAGTTCTTTTTTCGAACAATTTCGTCAATTTTTTTTTCTTTCTTTTCAGTAGCATTAGTGTTATCATGGATGATCACCATCTTTCAACCTTGATTTTACATAGGATGTCCGCGACGATGACAACCCTCCACCAACGAACTTAGACTAACGGTCAACGCTCAAGAAGACGCCATTGAAGACGATTTGGTAGTCGAGACTGAGGTCATTATAACACCCCACAAAATTATCCAAATGCCCCTAGAAAGAAATCATGTGTGCATCTTCCCAAGCTCCGATGAATAATTCGAGATTGAATTTGCGATCAACGTAAAAAATTGAGTGAAAAAATGATCTCAGCCATATTTTAGAGCAACCAGGTTGGAAAATAATTTTCGCTAATTGATTCCAAAATAGTGAGAGTGCACGCCCAGGGCGCGACGCGCCTGGGGCACGGACTTACACTTGTTTTGTTTTCCATTTTTTCAACGTAAATTGGAAAGGACGAAATTTCACAAAAATAACACATGTCAGCGCCCCCGGTGCAACATTGACATAGTGTTACGGGATAAAATTTTATTCTTTTATTTTGGGAAGGGTATTTTGGGTATTCTTAACCTATTCTAAGTCTAATAAATGAGTTTTTAGAGTTGTTTTATATTTATTAAGGGTTTTAAAGCTCATTTTTTTCCTAGTTCCTAAGCGAGGGTTTACCGAGGGAGAAAGAAGAGAAAGCTGGGGATATCAAGCTTCGAGGTCAAATTCTAGAAGAGGATTAGCAGTTTTTCATCCCAGGTATGTAAAGCTAAACTTTAAGCATGTGATTGTTCTCCCATGTGCCCCATAGATGGTCATAGAGATGAGTTGAGAACTCATGAGTCCCTACACATGATTCTTGAAGTATTATCCTGATTAAATTCTTGAATTAATTTTTTATTGTATTAATGAGTTTTTTGTATACACAAATATCTTGATGATGTTCTTGAAGTTGAGAAATTATTTGAATTCATGTTCATGCGTTTATTCACATGAACCCTAATTGAGGATTATGCTTGCTTTTATGCATTATTTTGAAAACTGAGATTTGATGGTTATACTGAACATGTTAAACACTGATGATTTTTTTTAGCGTATTTTATTGAGTTTTCATGAATATAACTTTTGAGCATGAATAATAATTTAAGAAAGAGTTTTGATGATATGTAGAGATTTTTGAAGCATAAGTTTTACCAAGAAAACACTTGAAGTTTTAATGAGGTTTGATTGAATTGAGCATTGAGTTAAATGATTCTTTGAGTACATATTGATGATAATGTAAATATATTTACTCATAATATATTCATTGATGGATGATGGTGATAGTTGATATGAGTCTTAAAACTGATTGATTTGATTGATGAGTTGTGCATTTTTTAGACTTAGGAGTATTATGGAGCACCGAGTGGGTGAGGAGTGTCACCCTAGAACTGCGTTTACCAGCGTAGGATAGTCGTGCAGCATGTTCGGGCGACTCTTGTCCTAAAGGTTGGACATTCTCTTTGGATCCGAGAGAGAGACAGAGATACTACGTTCTTTACCGTGGCTAGTTTAGGATGTACATGACAATAATGTTGATTCGTTGTGCACCATCTAACTTAATGTAGTGGGACAGGATAGATGTCGGTTAAGAGAAACTCCCAATAAACATTGATTGAGCATGAGATTTCTAACTGAGTTATTCTTTTCTTTTCAAATGTATATTATAAAGAGCATGATTTACTTTAAACTTGCATGTTTTACTGAATTGAGATGAGTTGAGTCTTTTGAGTTGAGTTGATGTTATTGCCATATTATTCTATCTGTTTCGGTCTCATTCAGCTATTTTACATACCGTACATTCCACGTACTGACACCACTCTAGCGCTGCATCATTTTATGATGCAAATACATAGGATAGAATCATCAGCAGGCATTTCATAGTGGATCTTTGGATGTCCAGCGGATTGGTGAGCCTCCCTTACTTCGGAAGATTCGTATGATACTTTCATCTTGCTTTAGAGTTAGAGTTGCTTAGAATTTAATTTGATTGAGGTAATTATGAGTCTGTCATTAGCACCACCTATTAGTGATAGATGTTTCATAGACTAAAGTCAGATTGTTGATTGATAAGACTGTGAGCTAGTTGTTTTCTACTAGACTTTTATTTATAATACTATTTTGAGACTAATGAGATGTACCCATTTACTTCTTTTTATCTTCCACTGATTTTGTAGAGTGTACTATTTGAATGAATGTGACAAGGTCAAGTGGTTCGTTTGGGGGTTAACAATAGTCTTTAGGTGCCAGTTACGTCTAGGGTACCCTCCCGAGGTATGACAGTCACGAAGGAGACGTGCTCAACCTCAAAATCTCCGGTCATAAAATCACATGCAAAAAAATTTTAAAAAAAAGATGAACCCATCAACACCTGTCTATCCCTACTAACGATGCATTTTTTAATCTAATTTGGTACTCTCTATTTTTTTTCCAGAATTTCATCATGAATGTATTGATTTTTGCTGGAATTTTTCTTGAATAGACATAAATCCATGTTTAAGCTAGTTGTTAATCCTTAAAATTAGGCGTATCAAAATTCTGTGATCGCGATATTGATACTTTTAAAATCATAATTCAACTGTTGATACCTTTATAGAGTTAAGCATTTTGGGATTTTATTATTACAAGTATCAAACTTGGGATTTTTAGAATGTCATCGTGAATTTGTTGATTTTTGCTGAAATTTTTCTTGAATAGAAATAAATCCATGTTTAAGGTAGTTGTTAATCCTTAAATTAGGTGTATCAAAGTTCTGTGATCTCGATATTTGATACTTCTAAAATTATAGTTCAAATGTTGATACCTTTATAGAGTTAAGAACTTTGGGGTTTTATTATTGCAAGTATCAAAATTGTGTTTTGCTCATTAAATAAAGCATAAAGATAACCCATATGAAAGCCTTTAAAAACAAGTATCAAAAAACCCTTTTAAGCCTTTAAAACAAAGTATCAAAACTCCTTTTTTTGAAGCACACCCAACAAAGTATCAATACACAACATAATTACATAATGTCAAGCATCTAGTATATGCAAATATAAACATATACAATATATATAAATCGGATATTAGTTATATACCTAAACCACATTATTTCAGGTATCAATTATAGCTAAATTCTACATTTGCAATAATTATCAATCACATACATGAAGTACATTAAATCAAGTATCAAATATAGTCAATTATAAGTACGATATCTCATCCAAATATCAGACTCATACAAGTATCATTTCAATTTTACAATAACTGATACTCTATAAGTTGACATGTATCTATAGTTTACATGTAGTTATAGATTAATTTTCTATCAGGAACCTTCTCTGTGACTTTTTCTGGTGTAGTTCGCAATAGAGAAGCTCGTCTATTGCAGAATGCAGAAACTATGATGGATGGATTTGGGAAATCTTTCTGACTGGAAGATAGAAGAATATGCACGAAAGCTTTAGCATCATCGAAACCAACAGAGTACAGATCTGGCATGATAAGGAAACTGCTTTAAAATTTTCTTAAAATGAGCATAGATCAATATATGTACTAAAATATAAGGGCTTACAATTGCTATATTCCTCATTTGAATTCTCCATTACAACCAAAATGTAAAAAATTGTGGATTCTTGAATTGCCTACATGCTTAAAGAAACATAAAAGTTCTCTTTTTCTGTACATTTTTGGCACTTTCTTAGTGCAATCAATGAACTCATATGATTACGATTCTCAGTATTTCAAGTATGCATGATGACAATGTTTTAATTTGAAAAGTTTTTTGAGTTATCATGGAATTTTCATGTTGGGCCCAATTTATATTTTTAAACTTATATAGAGTTGCTTCATACACTGAGAGAGAGGTGAAGCCTCAATACCAAGCGAGCTTCAATTTCCATATTGTATCATTAAAGAATTGAAGCAAAAATAGTAACTATAGATTTAAATATAAATGAGAACCCACTCTATAGAAGTTTCCAATATCATGGCGAAGGCAAGATTTTCACCAAGAGTATTCGACATCTACTATATATACATAAAGGTTAAACCTTGTGTTAAAAGTGTGATTTTGTCTAAGAAGATTAGGATGAACTCCCTTTTGTGTCATAAAATACTTGCAAACATACCAGTGCAGTATGAAAAAATTGGTATGTCAAATCTTTATTTACATATGAACAAGAAAAAGAACTATATATGATGATTAAAGGCCTAGTACAAAATGGTACATATTACAACCATATTAAGAACTGCTTCTGACTTTTACCCTTCCCAACTAACCTCCTGATTCTCTCTAATATGAAAATTAAAATTACAACCTCGGAGTTGTTCATCAGAGAAGAACAACAACCTTAGCCAATATACATAGTTTTAACTATTTTGACCACTAGTCTAGGCTAAGAATAGTAAATTTTAGATAGTTTAGTATTTTCACCGGAGTTTCATGTCTAAAGGTCTGAGATTGAGCGGAGACTTTTGGATGATACGAGTTTTTTTCAACTTTGTGTAACGTCTTGAAGTATTTCTACCACCTTCTTCATTCTTGGTCATTTTGTTGGAATGGTATCGGTGCACATCAATGCGACTTTTAGAATTACAAACATTTCTATCCTCCAACCAAAAGAAATGGTATTGAGTCTTACATTGAGTATCTGCTCTAGTGTTTCTCCTCTCGCAGATGCACCGTGAACCCACCTGACTAAATCAACTTATTCACCAAAAGCTTCATCAACAGGCAGTCGAGTGGTAAGGATCTTGAGCAAAACAATTCTGTAGCTATAAATATTTTTGGGAGCTGTTGCATTGTATATACATATTCTGTTGAAGAAAAAGATTTAATCAAACCCCAAAGATATATAATTTTTACAAAATAAAAAAAACGATTAGCCAAGTCATTCAAACCATAGAATATACCTGGGGGGATGTATCTAAATAAGCCAGCAACAACACTAATACTTGTAGTCCTTCTAGATGGATCAAAAAGTCGAGATATTTCAACTTCGACTACTAAAGGGGGGAATTTAGAATCAAGAAACACATTGACGGAAGAAACGCCAAGATGGATTATGGAGACATAATAAAGGAATGCTAATCCTTCTGCAACTCCAGGGGCAATGGAAAGTCTTGTCGGCTAGTCAGGTTCATATTCAAATTTCTAGCCAAACTCATGAAGATATTGAGCCAATATCCCATTGAAATGATTAAATTTCAAAAAATTATATTATTCCTCTAAAAAAATTTATTAAATCAATATTTGTTACATAAGCAACAATACATTATGTTTGGATACCATCAAATATAAATTTAAATCTGCTTCTTAAAGAGGAAAATTAGATACATAACTTCATCAAAGAATAACTAGCAGAATTTCAGAATAAACGTATGTGTATCTTTGAAGTATCTTATTTTAAAAATTTCAGAATTTTTTTGACATGATGAATCAGATATGAAATTTAATATTTCAACTCCAAGGAGGCAACAAGAAATCGTACAATCCATTTCGACCATCCCTGTTGAAGCATCAGACAACAAGCTATCAACAACATCCAAATTGATTGTATCTACACACAATGGGTAAATTCTAAATCCCGGCTCCTTTTTCTTTATTTCAACATACAACGTAATATGGCGTTACGGATTGAAATATGGGAGGAATTACCTCTGACAACATATTGAATCTCAAGTTTTTTCCTTCGTTCATCGATTCCTAACTCCACGGCTATCGCAGATCAACATCATTGTTCTTGCCATGAATCAGTTTGACAACTTCAAATTTTTCCCCTTTTTCTTTTTCCAGCAAGTTTCTTCAAAAAAATTGTTTTTGAGAAAATCGACATCTGTCACGCCCCAAGAGGGTACCCTAAGCGTAACTGACACTCGAAGACTATTGCTAGCCCCCAAGCGAACCACCTAGTCTCATCACATTCGTTCAATCCATCAATTAGGGAAGATATTAAGACATAAAAGGGCTATCAGTAAATGAACAATCTCAATATAAGTGAGAAATAGGGAAACAACTTATAATTCAACTATCAACTGTCTATGCCCATGAAGCCTCTATAACTATTGTCTATGAAAGTACCATGACAAGCCATTGATACCACAATCAAAATAAATGACATCAAAATAGAAAATAGAGAATTGATACGTCCTCCAAAACCAGGGGAGGACTCACCAAGTCTGGCAATCATGAAACTCTGAACCTTAACAATTACGCTGCTGAAGTCCTTTATCTATATAATCTGTATCATAAAATGATGGAAGGGGCATTAGTACGTGGAATATACTGTATGTAAAATGAGGTAAAGTAAACAATAAGACTATACAATATACAATGACATCAGCTCATCAATCACTCAACCTCACTCAGAGTAATATCACATCACTATCTATCAAGACATCAAACTATCAATCAATCTCGGAGTACTATCAGCATGATGCCTACTGACAGTTTCTATAATCGACAATCAATATCTATGAGCCAGTGATGATACAACAAAGAGATGTCATTGTCACATTCCCCCAGTACCTTGCCGGGGTAAAAGACGAGTCTGTCAGGGATCCCAACGAAATCTGTCAAGTCCTCTGCGGGAAAAAGGAAACATCCTCTTTCACAATCCACTCATCTCCTACGCTGGCCATGTAGTTAATGAGTACGAGTGTGATTCACACTTACCCATTTTGGTGCTAATACTACTCCCAGGACTCGATATGCTCATAAATCTATCATCATCAAGCTGGTTATACAATCAACCGCCCCTCTCAGGTAGGGAACTCATCTCATCTGACAATCTATTAACTCAAGGAATAAGTTCTTTCTCTCAAAGCTAAAGTTCAACCTCATTTGGACTCTAAGAACACTAATCCCATCAACTTCAGTTATCAACACATTCATCTCAAGACCCAGACCACATCAATCAATATAACCAGACAGTCAAGGATCTAGACATTACCCTTAAGTTTATTCTTGAAATCTTTTACAGAGAATTCATGTAGGATAAGTACATAATAACACAATAATACATGAAAACGATTGTTAAGAGTATAGTGATCATCAATTCAAGAACATAAGTAAATATTAAAGATAATTTTCAAGATTACTTCAAAAAATCACAACAAGACTGTCACGCCCCAAAGTCCCGTAGGGCGGACCGACACCCATTGCCGATAAGGCCCGGGAGAATCAATCTATAACTATGCGCTTACTATACGTATTATAAGGGTTTCTACCTTTAGAATGCCTTAAAGTAGATAACCAGTAATAACAAGTCAAAAGGAAATGCATATGACGCGGCCGTTGAGGCCATGGTGTCTAAAGTACGAGACATGACTTCACTTTTACTTTACATAGTCTACAAAGCCTTTAAATAAAGAAAAACATCTAAAAAGGGTCGGGACAGGCCCCGCCTCAACCAACTATACAATATAAACATAAGCTCTAGACATATACTAAGCCCCGAAGAAACCTGGAGCTTGATGACAGCAGCTGAATAACCTCTACTCCTACTGGGGAGATCTACTAGCACCTGTACCTGCAACATGAAATGCAGGTCCCCCGTAGGGGACATCAGTACAGGATAATGTACTGAGTATGTAAGGCAGGATATACTATATATATAGTAACAACATAATAAAACCGTGCATCTGTAGAAGATCAGAGACCACCCTTAGTTATACTATGGAATCATGTACTTTACATTCTTTATATTACTTTACCTTTACCTTTACTGTATCATCTGTGCACAACTGTAGAACATATAACCAACT
>JAABOM020059902.1:0-12343 GCA_011800125.2 Solanum clarkiae
ACAAATACCATCCACCCTCTTAAGCATTTAGAATCACATATCGCCCATTAACACGAAATTCAAGCACTTTCAAGAATAGATGCTAATTTGACCAAACCATAACATGATTCATTTACATAGCATTTGTACATGTAAAAAGTGGGGTGTTACAATCATCCTCCTCCTCCACGTGGCTAGTCGGTGCTATTTTAAGTTAGTTGGTGAGTCCTCTATTTCAGGGACCTTGGTCTTTGTTTTCTTCTTGCCCTGTATTGAGACAAGCCATTTTATGTTCTATTTTAACTATGAAGGTTGAGTGCGGTTATTTTGTCTTGGCCCCCGCTCTATCTATCTATGAGGATTGAGTCTGATTACTTTATTTTGGCCCCCGCTCTATCTATCTATCTAGAGGTACTTGTTGGACAAGTTATGTATTTATGATATGAGTTATGACTCCTTGTCTTTTGATGTTGATGTTTTGGCAAGCTATTCCCTTAGCCTCTTTGCCCCTTTATCTTACTTTATGTCTTTTATATGTTTCTGTGATCGATGATGTGTAATGATAAGTGAAGAGGATTTATTGGGGTCCCTTCGGGTTCCCCATTTGCTGTGTCACGTCTAGGCCCTAGGCCTGAGTCGTGACAGTACCGAAGGCCAAGTGGGGGTAAAGAGATGGATATAGGAATGGTCCATATGTGCCTCCCCGTGATCATGACGCCGGATCAAGCAACTCTAGGATTGAGGAAATATTTGACAATTTGTTGAACAAGGCCGACCAACAAGACGAGACTTTAAAGATGATGAAATTGGATATCGCTAGTATCAACCAAAAGATAGAGTCTCGTTCAGTGGCCATCAAACAATTAGAGCAACAATCCGGTCAAGTATCTTCTCAATTGAACCAACACCAAAAGGACACTTTGCCAAGTAACACGGTTCAAAATCCAAAGAATGATGGGCATTATATGGTGGTCATGACTAGAAGTAGGAAAATCACCATGGTAACCCCAATGCCAGTGGTTGATAATGAAGCTTTTGAGAAAGGTGTTGATGATAAGGTTGAGGTTGAGTAAAAAGGTGCGGAAAGCAATGGGATGCAAAGTGAAAAGGGTAAAGAGCAAGAAAAGGACAAGATGATCCCAAAACCTCCTCCCCTTTTCCTCAAAAGACTCAAGAAAAAGGAGGAGGATGGTAAATTTAAACATTTCCTTTCGATGTTAAAGCAATTGTCCATTAACATCCCCCCTCTAGAAGCATTGGAGAAGATGCCTAGGTACGCTAAGTATATGAAGGATTTGGTGACAAAAAAAGTGCATGGTAAGCCAAAACCTTTTGCAAGAGCTCCAATAATATAGTGCCATCATGACCAAATGCCTAGTCCAAAAGAGCGAAGATCCCAATGCATTCATCATTCCTTGTACCATCACTGATGTAGAGTTCACAAGCGCATTATGTGACTTGGGAGCAAGTATAAATTTGATGCCTCTTGCCATTTTTAAAAAGTTTGGTCTTGGTTCTCCTGCTCCCACAAGGATGCGATTACTCATGGCGGATAGAAAAATCAAGAAGCCGTAGGGAATTCCCTTTGATGTGTTGGTGAAACTTGATAAGTTTATCTTTGCAACAAATTTTGTGATTCTTGACTATAAGGTTGATTTTGAGGTCCCTATTATTTTGGGAAGGCCATTCTTGTCTATCATGAGAGCATTAGTAGACATGGATGTCGGTCAACTCAGGTTTAAGGTCAACGATATAGAAGTTATTTTTGATATCCACTGGTCAATGAAGCATCTGGATGAGCTCAAGAGCGAGGTGTGGACCGTTGAGGATTTCCAATGATTAATGATTACTAAATCGAGCCACGACATTAAACAAAGCGCTTCATGGGAGGAAAACCAAGTATTTTTCATATTTTTGGATTGTTTTGAGTTCATTTTGATTGTTTAAATTTCTAGGTAGTGGATTGATTTTTATTTTGATTTTGAAAGACTTTGAATCAATTGTGTTGTTTGAAAGTTGGTGTATTTTAAGATGTTGGTTTGCAGGTGTTAAACAAGGGCTGAAAGTTGGAAGAAAATGGCATTGGAAGTAACCTCTACGACTAGGCCTATGAGTTGTAGCTTATACTACGGCTTGTAGTCATGCCTCAAAGAGGTTAAAGTTGGCACATACACTATAAGTCAATCTTTTATGCTACAAGTCGTAAGTGGGGTTCGTAGTGCCCAAATATGATTACTGAATTTTTCTAAGTGTTAGGGTTTACCATGAGACCAGGATCTATGGGTCGTAGAAAGCCCTATGACTCGTAGTCGGGATCTCGTAAGCCCAACTCAGTGATTTAAAAGTCAGCCTGATTTTGACCCACAAAACAAAAACCTAATCCCCAAATTTGCTCTCAAAACATTTCCCAACTATTTCGATTCCTCCTTCTAGTGTACCCATGTCATTTTTTGGCGATCTTATCGGCAAAGCATCCAATACCTAGGGTTTCCGCTTCTTTTTCTTCTCATTGTGTTGAATTGTTCATCATCTTCTCAAAAGATATGTTTCTTGGTTAAAAAAATCTCTTAGGATTATGTGTGTGAAACTAGTATTAAGACTACCCATGAGAATGTTGATGCATAGAAATGAGAATTAGGATTGTGACTATTAGAATTTCCTAAGTTTGCCCTAATTATAAGATCATTCTTGTTGGTTGGTTGTGATGATGATATCTTGCCATATTTAGTGTTGATTACGTGCGTGAAATGAATTTGTGCTGGTTGATTAACTAGTCGATTCATGGTGGGACAGAAATTTTGTTATGGGTATGGCTTTTGGGTTGAATATGGTCGTTTGAGAAATTCTTTGTGTGATTATGTATCTAATCCCTTTGAACTTCCATGTTTGTGTGTTAGTGTTATTGTTGTGAGTTTTGGGGATAGGTGAATTTTTGAAATTCTCGAATGTGTTGGAAATTGATGGTTATTTGATTGGGTTTTATATTGAATTATCATGATTAGGGGTTGTGGGATATTATTGTGCTTGCTTCGATTGTTGTTTAAAATATTTGGTTATTGATTGTGGTTCATGTGGTTATGTTGAAGAAACTATAGGTGTCTGATATTCCCAGCTACAAAGGCTACCTAAGACTCGTAGAAGGACCTACATGTCATAGTGGTCCCTCATAGGGAATAACAATAACCTGTAGTCCCTTAACACTTTCCATACGAGACCCACTTATGGGTCGTAGTTTCCACTAAGAATCATAGTGTGGGTCTCGTGAACATGCCTTGTATTTAAAAATGTTACTGGAAATTGGTACAAGCTAGCCTACGACTCATAGTCTCCACTACAAGTCATACATGTGCCTAGTACCTGTTTCGAGTTTGATGGTTTCTCAGGTACCTTGGGACTATGATGCCACGGTACAACTCGTAGGTCACCCTACGAGTCGTACCTGTGCCTCGTACCTGTAACCTACAGTTGGTGCAGTGTTGATATTTGCTGTTGTTTTTCCATTTTATTTTTGTTCTCTATTTCTTTCTGTTTGTGTATTGAGTGTGTTGACTCTTTGGTACTCATGGGTGGTTTGTGGTATGAATTTTAGGTACAATGCCACCAACAGACAATAGTACTATCCGAGCTTTTCACAGGAATCTCATTGAGGAGGCTTCAGACACTGAGCAGACAGAGGGATCGGAGTCAATGCTTCAGACACTAAGAAGACTGAGGGATAGGAGGAGCTCCCATGGTAGTTGAGATCACCTCCCAGTCTGAAAAGGAGAGAGATAGAGATGAGTCCGTGAGCGGTTTACCATAGATGACTCCCACATAGATGGAGTCAGATTCTCAAGAGGCACCACAAACCTAGCAGGAGGCCTAGTCCTTAGTTGCCCCATCTATCTCAACTGTTGATCCTCATCATCACCGATGGGGGATTGAGGGGATGCAGGAAATCTGCAACAAGGGATTAGAGCTAAAGGGACAGGGAAAACCTGTCAGACAGTTTCATCAGGAGACCTAATTAAACAACTTAGGGTTGATTCGAGTTCCTACTTTGTAGGCAAAGATCAACAGACACAGGCTCTGGTGGTTATTAGAGCAACTGGGTAAGTATGCCCCACTTATGGTCAAAGAGCTCTATGTTGCATATGCCATTACCATCTTCCGAGATCTTCCTAAGGAGAAAAAGGCGATGGAGCAGCCCAGGTTGTGCAGGGTCTTGGTTTGTGGTCAAAGGGTAGATATCTCCGAAGAAACCATCCACCGAGTTCAGTTTGGGCCTAACTACAGGGTGCCACAACACACAGCTGAGTACGACAGCAAGATAGATAGGATGAGGCATGTTGTGATCGGAAGAACATTGATTTAAAGACCAAGCTCCTCAGGTGGGTGGCAAGCCATATAGTAGAGGGTGATGTCGAGCCTATATGGGTCACCAACCACACCGAGCCTATAGTGAAGTCCCACCTCTCCTTTACAGCCAAATTCTAGTGGGCCATTATTCGATCTCGCATTTGGCCTACATCCACGGATAATGTCATCACTCTAGAGTGGGCCATGTTACTAGCCAGTATCTTAGCTGGCTTTGAGATTGACTGGACACATTTCATGGCTGAGTAGATTCACAAGTTCGCGCTCCGGATGAACACCTCATTGTCATTCCTTATCTTAATACACAAACTATGTAATGAGGTCAGAGTGCATGTCTCTCTCCACATAGGCCCACACGTAGAGGCCCTTCACACTATGGATCCTAGCTTAATCAAGGCTGATGAGAATTTGGTTGCCCTCCAGAGAATAGTTCCTCCTCTCATGGATGAGATAGTTCCACTCGAAACAGCTACTGAGGAGTCGACTCTAGTTCCTACTACCTCCACTCTAGCTACTCTAGAGTAGCCTTCGGTAATTAACACCGAGGCGATGCCGTCCACAGATACACCTACACCAGAGCCATCTACTTCTCTAGTTACTTCTGCAGACTTGCCTATTATGTGTGTTTTTGCATTTCTGGCTTTGGCATGCAGGTTGACTGGGACAGAGGACCAGCTAGGAAAGTTGATGGACCAGATTAAGCCTTGGATTCGTAAGATAGTCCAGGCCTCGAAAGAGAGGGCCAAGCCATTCACCTTATCTGAGTTGGATCGGAGAGTTGTTGCATTGGATGCCAGGGTCAACGCTTTCGAGGCTAGGATCCAGAAGAGGCTTAAGGGAGCTCGTCCTGCAGATTTGACTGTCATATAGCAAGAGTTGGCCAAGTTCAAGGCCGACTTGATGACATCACTAGCAGCCCCGATAGCAGCCCTGGAGGAGGCACCTGTGGGTGAGGACTTGTTTGATCTATTCGAAAATTGCCCACATGCTCTCGAGAAGAGGCCTTTGGAGGGTGATGATGCAGAGGTGGCCTAGAAGAGACAGAGGACTGCTGAGGACGAGGCGGAGATAGAGGAGCAAATTACTAACCTGGTGATGAGAGAGTCTATACAGACGGGAGTAACAGAGATTACATAGAGCTAGTACCTCAAGTTCAGCTGCAGCCCAGACCACCCAAGAAGAGAGAGAGCTCCAGGACCATACTGATGTTGGTGTCTGAGCACCATATGTTTGCTACTTTTAATCCCCATGCTTACTACTTTTGGATACTTTGTTCTCATTACTATTTTGGATACTCTGTTTTTATTGTTGTTTTTGGATAATTTATACTCTGTTTTTATTGTTGTTTTTGGATAATTTGGTTTTCATTACTTTTTGGATGATATATTTTTGTTTGGTTTTATTATATATATCTACTTTGAGGACAAAGTGTCATTTTTGGTGGGGTAAGGGAAGTTATGGTCTTGGGTGAAGTCTGAGTAGCTTTTAGTCCATAATTATCCTAATTTTGATATGCTAAGATTTTCTTGCCGTGTTTCTTTTTTCTTGTGGATGATTTTCCTTTTATGTTGAACCGGCATGTTTAGGTGTTTTAGATAATTTATGGATATATAGCGATTGATACTTTTGGCATGTATACAGTTTGAATGGTTTTATCAAATTATTTGGAAAAATAGGTACCCACAAAATTTTTGGGATTGTTGGTTACTATTGTAATCTTGCATGGGATTGATTTGGCAATGTTTGTTCTGATGAAGCGAAGGCAAGTTGATGCTAGAAGCATTACCTTTGAGTCTATGTTGATTATGTATGCAATGTCATATGTGTGTGAACTAATTTTATCATATTCATGCATTATATACTGATTCAAAACTTGTCTTGCTACTCTGAGTTGGACTGGACCTTTTGTTGATTAGGAAAGGATCTTAGGCCATTGTTCTTTACATTAGTCCACTTTTGCCTAAATGACTCACCTAATGAAAGAGTTTATCCCTTGTTCCTAATGTTTGAGCCTTACATATACTATTTCTTTTTTTTTTTTTTGACAACTAGCTAACCTAACCTTGTCTAGTGAAATACTTTGATATTGGCCTTGATCTATCCTTGAACATGTGAACCTTGATTGAGGCAAAAAGCCTAAGATGCAGGTGGCTACCAAAAGTGGCCCTGGTTTAGGGAATGGATAGTGTGCACTTCACCTCAGGCTAAAAGCAGCCTAAGTTGAGGGTGACTAATGTTGTGGTATAGTAGCAAAATGAGGTGATTAGTTGGGAATGAAAGAGAAAATGGAAAATCGTGTATTGAGTGAGATAAAAAGAAGAAAAGTTGTCTTAGAATGAGAAGAATAGCAAAATGAGTTCAAAAATAAGGCACAAGTTGAAAGATGAAAAGGAAGTACCCGAAAAAGCTTAAAAGTGAAGAATAAGGGAGGGCAAAGTGAAAATGGTTGAATTATTAAGGTGAAAATGTTGAAAACGTGGTTCAAGGATGGGTTTTAGTCACTAATTGCCCAAAAACACCTTACCAAAGCCCTATGAGCCTACATTACAAGCCTATGAAGTCCTAAAGTTACCCTGATCCAACTAGTCAACAGTCTGGAGTTTGAATATGTGGGCAAGCCTATGGTATTGTTTATCATGCATGAATCTCATTTGTGAGAGTGAGTATGCTTGCATAGTCCCTTAGTCTTCTTAGATTGCTTATTGAGTGAAATAGAGGGCCTTCTTTTTGCGAGGGCATTTGCACTGCCTGGTTAGCATATGACTTGTACAGTGATTATGAATTGTTGATACTCCTTAGCTTGTCATAGTTGGATTGTCAAATGCATAAATGTGCCTTGGTTTGCTTAGTAGATATACAATCAGGTTTTGAAAATGCTAGTTTGGGTACCTGAGCGGAAATTGAGAGAAGCATATGTCATTAGAAGGATTGCTATCTATTGCTTATTGTTTATGGAGATTGAGTCATCTTGAGGACAAGCAACAGTTCTAAGTTGAGGGTGGTGATGTGCTGTCAAAATATAGCATATTTGATGCCTAAAACAAGGAATTTTGCAAGTTCTTAATGCAACTTTTTAAGATTTTATGTCTTTTGTGTTTGTTTTGCAGAAAATACAAGTTGGCTTTATCTTTGGGAAAACAAGCAAATTTTGTAGAATTTGAGGACCTACGAGATCCACTATGAGTCATAGCCCAAGCTACAAGCCGTAGGGGACAATCCTGGTGATTAACAGCTTCGAAAAATCAAATTTGAGAAATTAAAGCTCAGCCATACGAGCCTAGGGTACGATTCATAGAACAGACAATGACTTGTAGTATGGATCATAGCAGTTACATCCAAAATTACAAGTACTGACTATGAAAGCCCGATTACGCCTCGTAGGTCACCCTACGAATCGTACCTACAAACTGTAATTGCTGCCAACCAAACTTTTCTTATTTATTTTAAGGCCCTTTTTATAAATAGTATAAATAGTTTAAGTTAGAGTTTTTAAGAAGGAGATTGTAGATTATTCCAAGAATATTGTAGAGAGCTTTTTCTAGGGTTTAGTGTAGATACTTAGAGTTTTACTTTGAAGACCCAATTTGGGGATTTGAAATCACTTGTAATTCAACTCCATTATTCAAGCTTGTGATTTCAACATCAAGGTGGTTTTTGTTCTTCATTTTCTTTGGGTAATTTCTCAACCATGTTTATTTTATTCGTTTTTTGTGATTTTGCCCTAGCTATGAGTAGCTAAACCCCCACAACTTGGGATAACTATGAGTAGCTAGCTTCTAACAACCTGGATTATTTGTTTTCTTTGATCAGGCATTTGCATGTATTGTTCATTTTCCTTCGAAATGCTTGTTGTTTAGTGGTGGCCAATACCAAACCCCGTCTAGTGTCAGGATCCTGACCAAGGTAGTGATGAATAGGAAAAAGAAATGGATGATAGGATTCGATTAATGTGTTCTCATCTAATCAACCAAACCCGACCAAGGAGAGATTGACTGGGACAATGGGTAACAGTTAGTTAGCACACCATGGTTGCCGACCAAATGTCATGGTGAAATTCAACCTTCATCTTTACAGAGGGCTGGAAAAACCGAAGTTACCGTCCTGCATGCAATGTCTCATATCCGGGGTATTTAAGTTAGCGAATCATGGGGAACACGATTCCTAAGTTACTCCTCAAATTGATTGTCTCTTCGTGATCATTAGTCTAGCTTTTGTAGTTATTTCATTCCAATTTGCAATCCCCCCCCATTCTAGATAATATAGTCGATTGGGTACTTCAAATGATTGTTGGTGAGTCAATTTGGTCAAACCCTGTATTCTTGTAGATTCGACCCTAACCTCTCGTCAGGTTTATACTTGATAGCAACAGCTTTGCTGTTGGAGCGTGAACATCAACATCGGACCCTATCAAATTGTGAGGAGGATTGGGAAGGTCGCTTATGAGTTAAACTTGCCTTCCGAGTTAGACGGAATTCATTTGGTATTCCACGTTTCGATGCTGAAGAAGTGTTTGGGAGATCCTGATTTGGCAATCCCTATTGAGAGCACTGGAGCAAAAGATAGTATTTCCTATGAGGAATTCCAATCCAAATCCTGGACCACCACGTTCGTAAGATGAGGAATAAGGAGATAGCCTTCGCCAAAGTCCTATGGAGGAACCAATTTGTTAAGGAAGCTACATGAGAAGCTGAGGCCATGAAGAGCAAATACCCGCACCTACTCGTGCCAAATAACGATGATGTCAAAGGTAATGCCCTCATCCTTAACATAATTGAAGTTTCCATTCTCGAATTGATGTGTTGATTCTATTCTTGAGCGTAATATAAAGATATAGAAAGTGATGGATAGTGAGAGTTCAAGATTTATCAAGTAAGTAGTGAGATGAGCTTTGAGTCTACTCGTGCCTTCATTCTACCTTTACTCATCATTCGAGGACAAATTATCCCAAGGGAGAGATGATGTAACACCCCATAAAATTATCGAAATGCCCCTAGAAAGTAATCGTGTGCATAATGCATCTTCCCAAGCTCCAATGAAAAATCTGAGACCGGATTTGGGATCAGCGCGAAAAATTGAGTAGGAAAATGGTCACTACCCAATTTTAGAGTAGTTGGGCCAAAAATAATTTTTACTAATTAATTCCCAGACAATGAGAGTGTGTGCCTAGAGCACAACGCGCCTGGGACGCGGACTCATACTTAAGTTTTTTTTTCGATGAGAAATTGAAAGAAACAAAATTTTGCAAAAAAAAATGTTTGTGCCCCTGGTGCGACTCGGACATGTTGTTGCGAAGTGAAAATTTTAATTCTTTAATGGGAAGGGCCTTTTGGTTATTCTCCACCCCATCCTAAGTCTCAAAAACATGTTTAAAGTTCATTTATATCCAATTAAGGGTTTCAAAAACCCATTATTCTCTAGTTCTAAGTGTGTATCCTTGAGAGAGGAAAAAGAGAGGGCTTGAAGATTTAAGATTGGGGTCAATTCCTCGAAGACCATTAAGTTGTTCTTTATTCCAGGTATGTAAGGATACTCAAAAACATGGGATAGTTCTCCCATGTTCTCCATTGATTGTAGTAATGTCGATAGTTGAAGGTGATGAGTCGTACATGTGAAATTCTTGAATATTTCAGTGAAAATTATCCTTATACTTTATATTTTCTTAGATTGATGATCATCATAAACTTAATTTATTGTTTAAATAACTTTATTGAATTACAACATGAAACTCTACATGATTCCTTTCTTAAATACTACAATAATGAATTAAAGGGTTGATGTCTAGAGCCTTGACGATATATCAGTGCATGTGTTGTGGTTTGAGTCATAAGCTGAATGTATTGATGGTTGATGTTGACGAGATTAGTACCCTTAGAGTCTTAAAAAGTCGAATTTAATCTAAAAGGGATGTTCCTAACTTCTTGAGTTGATAGATGATGAGATGAGTTGATATACCTTGTCCAAAAGAGACCAAATGATGAGTAACCTTGATGTGGCTTATGAGTATGTTGAGTCCTGGGAGGATTATTGAGCACCGAAATGAGTAAGAGTGAGTCTCACTCCCACTCATTAACTACGTGGCCAGCATAGAAGAGGATTGGACCGTGAAAAATGGATGTTTCCTCAGTCCCAAAAGAGGACTTGATAGATTTATGGATCCATTGATAGACTAGACTTTTCCTGTACCCGGCAAGGTACTAGATGGATGTGGCAACAATATCGCTTCGTTGTATCATCACCGGCTCATAGGTGATGGTTGTCGGTTAGAGAAAACTCCAGATAGGTTCCATGTTCATAGTACTCTGATGTCAATGTGATAATATGAGTTGTGACTGATGTTGATGTGATGATGTCTATTCCTTATTCAGAGATGAGATGAGTATCAGGTGAGTTGATGTTATTCTATATTATTCTGCCTCTATTTTTACTTACTCTTTCAGGGAATACTCTCAATCGCGTTGTTTTCCCCTAAAGAATTTATCCCTATTGAGTTTCACAAAGTACCCACGTCTTTTTTTCTTTTGAACAAGCCTTCTAAATCCAAATTTTTTGTCCTTTTATTTGACTTCCTAATAATAATAACTAGCGGATTTCATTAATGAAAAGAAAAGCGAAGGCCCGCCATCTGCTAGCATTGTGGTTTATGTCTCTAGCATGACCACTTGATGAAATCTGGAGGGAAGTGGGGTAAATGGCCGATGCGTTGCATCATTTCATGATGTAGATTCAGTAGACAGAGGATTTCAGCAGACGATTCATTGAGGTTCATAGATTCCTAGCTCCAGAGACTTAGTGAGTCCTCCCCCTGCATTCGGATGATGTCTTTTATTTTATTTTCTTACATTATTAGTTATTTTGAGTTTGTGGTAGTCATGGATTGTCATGTACCTTCCTAGACTCATAGAGATAGAGGTTTCATAGACGCAGAGAGATGATGTTTTGATGTTGGGGTCTTTCCCCTTTCTAAACTGAGTTCCTTTAATACTATGTTATGTGATGGATGTCAATGACTAGTCTTGTGGCCTATGACTCTTATTCCTGACATAGATGTAATGGGAGAGCTTGGTCTGCTGTTATTTGATTTCTAATTCTGATGTCTTCCGCTGATGTGTGATTGAATGGATGTGATAAGGCCAGGTGGTTCGCTCGGGGGCTAGCAATAGTCTCTGAGTGTCAGTTATACCCAGGGTACCCTCTCGGGGATAGACAATACCAAATCAAATCATTTATGTCGGGTTTTTAAATATAAAAATAAAGCCAAGACAAACCAATAAAACTCGAGTTTTTCAACCTCGGGTGTTTTTGGGTTTTTAGGACTTTTGAATTTTTTTAAATTTATCAAACTTTTGGAGTTCTTTTCAAAATTATCGTGTTTTTGAATTTTTTTTGATAAAGTATTTATAAAAAATATAATTAACTTATGATTCAAATATTTCTTTAGTCCTACCAAAATACAAATATCTATATTTTAAAAAAAAAAACCACAATACATAATATTAGTAAAGACACAAAAATATTCAGTAAGAAATAATAATGAGATCGCATAAAATAAATATTACAAATAAATAAGTCACAATAAAGATAATCATAATTTTAAAGTATTAAATCATGTTAAATAAGTCAGAATGAAAATATCATATCTTTAAAATATTAAAGCATGCTAAAATAAGTGTAAGAAGTACTTATTAATTACATGAGTAAATAGAAAAATTAAAATTAGTTTATGTATTTTAATTATATAAATCAATGTAAAACTAAAGAAACAAATATTCATTATAATTGTCCTTCTTAGTGTTAAATTAATTTTTTTGCTAGTATTAGAATTACTTTGATTTTTGAATTGAACTTTACAGTTACTAATATGGAAAACTTACCTAAATATACTATATTTAAAATTTATTTAATATTTTTAGCTATATAAACTAATCTTAATACATGTATAATTCACTTTAAATATATGATTTAGATTTTTCTTTATCAAAATAAGTCTAGTACATTTTAAACACTTGCA
>JAABOM020059903.1:0-12342 GCA_011800125.2 Solanum clarkiae
ATCTATGCTCAATTAAGAATCCTTAATTAAAATCCTATATCATATGAAGGATGATTCAGTCTTAGCTTAAAAAAATTGGGGTGTTACAGCTTGGCTTTGTTGTGCATGCATTGATAGGCCCGGTGTGCCACTATTTTTTCTCTATTCCTTTTGGTTGCTAGTGGGGCTTCTTGTGTGCCCAATTTGTTGTGTGGATCTTTGGTTTCTATCCTTTTGAGTATATTGTTGCTATGAGATTCGTAGGTGTTGATCCGGGTTTGTATTGCATTAGGTCTTGCTTTGTGCCTTGTTGGAGTTGGCATGGTGGAGTTTGATGTCATTATAGGAATGGAATGGTTGCATGCATATTGTGTCTTCACGGGTGGTAGGACCCGTAGAGTTAGATCCTAAATCCCTAGTGAGCCCATCTTTATGTAGGAGGTTATCAAATGGTAGCAAAGGAGGTAGGTCCATTTCTTGTCATAAGGTACAATTGGTCTCTAAGGGGTGGCATTTATCATCTTGTTAGAATTGGAGGCATTGAACCTAAGTTTTTTTGTAATTAAAATTGTTGTTGGTGGTAGATAAGGCCTTCAATGTCCCTTTCCGATAATTTGGATTTGTGGTAGTGTCTTTTGGTTTGACTAGTACACCGGTTATGCCTATAAGTCTCATGAGAAAGATGTTTAGTCCCTACGCTAATAGGTTTATGGTGGTTTTGGTGATGATAAGATGGTTTTTTCCCTAATGAGGTAGTGCATGTGAGTCATTTGAGGGTAGTACTACAAGTTTAAGGAAGAAGGTTGGATGCTAAGTAGGAGAGATGGGAATTTTAGTTGTAAGAGGTTGCCTTCCTAGGTCATGTGGTACCGGGTGATGGTATTAATGTGGACCCTAGTAGGAAAAAAGTGACTAGAGATTTTCCTAGACCTTGACTTCCTTGGGTATTGTGAGCTTCTTAGGTTTAGCGGGCTATTATCGGAGCTTGTGAATAGGTTCTCTTCTGTTTCTTCTCTTGTGACTTAGTTGACCCTAAGTAAGGCCAATGTTGTTATTGACATTTTGGGTAGGGTGAATTGATAGGTCCGGGAGTTACTATCTCTTGTGTGATTCCTTTGTGCTAATAGGATTCATGTGTGTGTCCCGTATGGTTGCATGAGTCTATTGTGACTAGTAGGGGTCTATAAGGGTTGCCCTATGTTATCGTTGCATAGGGTCTTGTCTTATGATCTTGGTTGAACTTAGCTTGATGGATTGGAGATATTGGGGTGGTTTGGGCTACTTGCATAACATGCTTCTAACGAGTGTAGAACCCATAAGGTTATAATATGATGGTTAAGGATGGACGATCTATTTGGTCAATTCCAATGGATTAGTCACTTCTCTAAGGTTGATTTGAGGTTCAGGGTTTGTTCTCAAGTGTGGATGAGGGTAGGTGATATCCCTAAGTGCCCTTTTTGAACTAGGAATGAGCATTTTGAATATTGGTGGAGTTGTTTGGTGGGCTTGTGTGCCAGTTGTGTCTATTGGATTTCATGAATAGGGCCTTAAAACCCTACCTCGACATATTTGTGGTGGCCTCTAATGGTGGAGCATTGATTTAGTTAGAGCTTATGAACCATTTGGGGGTAGTGTTGCAAGTCTTGGGAGATGAGAGGTTGTTTGCTAATTATGATAATTGTGAGTTGAGGGTAACAAGAAGGTGGTTGGAACTCCTTAAGGATTATGATATGAGTGTGAATTATGTCCCCCGTTGCGGGTAGTGATATCATTGATACTCTAAGTAGGGTGCCTATGGGTAGCCTAGCATTGTGGTAATTGTGGTAAAAAGGTGATAGTGGAGTCCAGTGGTTGGCTAAATAGGGAGTTAGGTTGAAGGAAGTTGAGAATGGTAATATAGTATTCTTGATGGTTCCAAATCTTCTTGGGTCAAGAGGTTTAGATTAGGCGAGGCCTTGATTTTCGCCTTATTAGAGTTGAAAGTTTTGGGTGAGAGAATGATAGAGTGGAGGTTGTCTCCCAAGGGGGAGATGGTGGTTATGGTACCAAGTGGGTTAGGTGTATTCAAGGTTAACAATTAAGTTGCGGACTATGAGTCCTTATAGAGTGTAGAGGGAGATTAGTAAGGTTGCATAAGTTTGGGGGATTGCCTATGGATGTAGATATGATTCGTTCGGTTCTTCATGCTTCTAGGTGAATGGAATGTGTTGGTGACTCTAGTGCTATAACACTCTTTGAAATTGTGGGTGATATGGAGGACAAGTTGCCTTAGGGGAAGGTCCTGGTGGAGGTGTTGGATGGATGAGTGGAGAAGTTGATTAATGAAGATGTGGTATTCATTAATGCCCTCTTGAAAGGATCATCAAGTCAAAGGTGTCTCTAAGAAAGCCAAAGCGGTCTTATGGGAGCGATATTTGTACCTCATTCACTCTAATCAAGCCTAAGATAGCAACTAAGTTCTTCATATGATTTCAAGTCTTATGTTTCAGCCCCTATGTTATTCATATGCATTCATGTTTAAGTTGGCAAATTTATGATGATTCTACACTTATATTGAGATTTTGAAAATGGTGTTTTGAATGAAATGTCGCATTCTTGTTGGGGCTGATTTGTTCATGATTACTCTTGTCTAGTACATCTCTTCAACATTCAAGGACAAATGTTCCCAAGGGGGAGATATTGTGATATCCCGTAACACCATGCACTTATGTACCCATTTTTCAAGCCTCATTTGTTTAGGTGGAGAGTGTATTAGGGTCATGGGAGACTCCTAGTACTTAGACGAGTTCAAAACTTCCCTATGAATTGAGTTTTAGGTGTTGGTTCATGCAAGGATCAATTTTAAATGAGCATAACTTTTAGCACACTTAGAACTAGGTGGACCAGGACATGTTAAATGAAAGCTTTGAGTTAGCTTTCCAACGCACTTGGTTTCACCTCATTTAGAGTTCGGAGTCAAACGTTATGGCTATTTTACTGAAGACTGCTAGTGCAGAGTTGCACTACGAGCCCACTGTTACGAGTCATAGGTTGGGGTACGACTCATAGGTCAGGCTCATAGAAATTTCTAGAGACTTCGAAATTGAGCCTAGGGGTCATGGGAAAGGTCCTGCGAGTCGTAGTGCCACCTATGGGTCGTAATGGGGCCCGTAACAGCCGTTAGACAGTTTTTTAGGAAGGGTTATTTTGGTGCTTTCCCACTCTTTCTAAGCTTTAGATTGACGTTTTTATGCTCATTCAAGGTCCCAAACCCTTAAGTTCTTCATTGTATTGATAAAATACTCTCTCAAACCTTAGACTAATTTTTCACTCCAAAATCAAGTGTCCAAATCTCTTTCGGATTTTAAGGAATTCATTCAAGCTTCAAGTTCTCGCCTCTATCTTCACCAAGAAATTCTCCAAAGCTAAGGTATGTGGATTTCAACCATTGGGTCCTTTCACCCATGGTGCCCTAATCTCCTTTTTACTTAATTTTCATGATTTAAAGTTTATTTTACAAATGGGTTTACTAGTATGAATATATCTATGAACTATGTTAAAGCTATGTAAAGTTCTGACTGTTTTGCTATATTTTGAGCTATAAATCTTGGATCTATTGTAAGATTTGATGAAGGATTTTGACGTATATTACATGGGAGTGTTGCAAGTTGTTGAATGATGGTTTTACAATGGATTTGCTTGCATGATTTCATCTCTATATTTCATGATTTTATATTACCATTTCACACTCGCCAAGTGTTTGATAAAATGTCCGATTATGGTTTCTTGAGGAATTCAAGGTCCAAAGTATGAGATATGATATGATTGATGTTATGATGATAGAAAGAGCTTATGTACATTATATATTCTATATAAAGTATTGCATTAGACCATGCCCTATCCGGGGGGGATTAAGAGCCCGGATAACCTTGTCGAGGGTTAGTACCTTGATAACTGAGGTGGGGGTTTGTACTGATCAACCATGTGAGGGGTTGTACTTCGCCACCAGGGTGATAAGGTGGGATTATCATCAATCATGTGAGGGGTTTGTACCACACCACCAGGGTGATGGGGTGAGATCATCACCAACTTACCAAGGGGTTTGTCCTTTGGAAATCTATCTTGGTCTCTTCTACACATATGATATCCTATATGAGCATGAGTCACTTAAGCATGTTTTACTTATGCATTGATCATACATATCATATTGCTATATTATGTCTATTGCCTATTGTTATGCATTTAGATTATGATGCCTATTTCTTGTTGCATTGTATCCTAAATACTTAGTACATTCAAACGTACTAACATATACTCTTTCCTACATGATATCACCATGTAGGAACCGGTGCCCAAGTTGATCATCCTTCTCCACGTGGCTAGATCGATACTACTCAAGCTTGTGGTGAGTCCTCCACTTCGGGGACCTTAGTCCATGCTGCTCTCATTATGTGTTGGTACATTCTTCTTATTTTCTATTTTGACCATTAGGGTGAGCCCGGTTGCTTTGTCCTGGGCCCCGCACTTATCTATGTATTAGAGGTGTTTGTTGGACACAATACTAAAACTGGCCGAAATACGACGGAAAAAAAATGACGGACTGCGTCGCAAAAATAAGTGGCGGACTAAGTAACGTAGTTCGTCGCTTTCTTATTTTTAATTTTATAAAAATATTTTAATTATAAAAAGCGATGGACAACAACTATATGTCCGTCGCTCATTTTCGCAGATTTTTACGGCAAATATTATTTATTTATTTATTTTTAATATATTTTTATAAATTGTGACGGACTCAGTGACGAGGTCCATCACTTATATATTTTTTAAAATTAAATCTTTAATTATTTTAACATAGGAATTTAAATAAAGAAATAATATTTTTTTAAAAAAATGTTGCGATGGACAGAGTGTCAATGTCCGCCGCTTTTTTTATTTTTTTAAAAATTCCTATTTAAATAATACAATCTTTATAATTATATTAATAATTAATTTTTTTTTAAAAAAAAGCAACGGATATAATGGGCATCTTCCGTCACTTTTTTAATTAAAGAAATTAAAATAAATTCTTTTAACAGAAATTATATTTTATTTAAAAGGGGCGACGGACTCAGGAACACAGTTCGTCACCCCTAAATTAATATGATCCCCAAATCAAATCATTTTCCCCGACATTTCTCCCTCACTCTCTCTCTCACATTAACGCGAAAACCCTAACGACGCGGCCCGTTGTCGCCGTCACCGCCGTCCGCAGTTCGCCGTTCAACATTGAAGTGCCGCCTCTCGCCGTCCATCCCGACAAGGTGTCCTCGCCGGCGGAACTGTAAGTCCTCGTATCTCTCTCTTCTCTTTTCTGTCTCATTTTTTTAAATTTTTTTTAAAATTAAAAATGTTGAATCTTTGTTAGTTTAGCTTACATATGTTGTTGACATTGTTATATTGATTGTGAATTAGAGAAGAAAGTTTATATTTTAATTTTAGGGTTTAGTTTGATTTTGATATGTTGAATTACTTTGTAATTTGATAATTTTTGGTAGTGTGAATTAAAGTGTATTTATATTGAGTAACATTGTTGGTTTGTATGTTTAAATGTGAATATGTGAATGAGTATATATTTTTGCATTTTAGTTTGATTTTTGTATGTTGAATTACTTTGTGATTTGGGGGTTTTGATAGTGTGAATTAAAGTGTATTTGTTGTGACTAACATTGTTGGTTTGAATATTTAAATGTGAATTTGTGAATGAGTATATATTTTTAGATTCTAGTTTGAATTGATATTTTGAATTACTTTGTGATTTGGGGGTTTTGGTAGTGTGAATTAAAGTGTATAATTTGAAGTGATTAACATTGTTTGGTTGAATGTTTAAGTATGAATTTGTGAATAAGTATTTTGGATGGTAGTTTAAATTGAATATTTTGAATTAGACGATAAATTTGAGTGTAGTTTAAATTTGTAAATGAGTATTTTTGGATTTTAGCTTGAAATGAGTTTTGAATTATTTTGTGAATTAGGTTTTGTTAGTTGGAATTAAAATGTAGTATTTGAAGTTATTGACATTGTTGGTTTGAATATTTAAGTGTAAATTTGTGAATGTAGATTTTTGGATTGTAGTTTAAATTGGTTATTTTGAATTAGACTATAAATCAAACTTCCATGTATATAAATTTTGAACTTTAGTATTTTTGCATCTTGTAAGATATATTTGATCCATCAAGCTAATTGAAAAAGGTAAATGTATTTTACTTGGAGTTTATATAATTGTTAAATTGAATTTTAGTACTTTTATACTTGAAAAAATTCAACTTATGCCTACTTGAAACTTGAATTTTTATATTTTAGGATATGAAGTGAACTTTAATTAGTTGTGAACTTTAAGTTGAATATGATTTAGAACTTGGAGTTTATATAATTGTTAAATTGAATTTTTAGTACTTATTATACTTAGAAAAATTCAACTTATGCCTACTTGAAACTTGGATTATATATTTTAGGATATGAAGTAAACTTTAATTAGTTATAAACTTTAAGTTGAATATGACTTAGAACTTGGAGTTTATATATTTGTTAAGTTGAATTTTAGTACTTTTACAGTTTTGAACTTGAATTATTATATTTTAGAATAAAAATTGAATTTTAAGTAGTTGTGAACTCAAATTTAAATATTATTTAGAAGTTTAGTACTTTTTATACTTAGAAAAATTCAACTTATGCCTATTTGAATATAATTTAATATTTGGAGTTTATATACTTGTTATATTAAATTTTAGTACTTTTATACTTACAAAAATTTTACTTATGCCCATTTGAAACTTGAATTATTATATTTTAGGATAAAAATTGAATTTTAAGTAGTTGCGAACTTAAAGTTGAATATTATTTAGAAGTTTAGTACTTTTTATACTTAGAAAAATTCAACTTATACCCATTTAAATATAATTTATATCTTGGAGTTTATATACTTGTTAAATAGAATTTTAATACTTTTATACTTAGAAAAATTCTACTTATACCCATTTGAAACTTGAATTATTATATTTTAGGATATGAAGTAAACTAGTTGTGAACTTTAAGTTTATAATTTAGAGCTTGGAGTTTATATACTTGTTAAAGTGAATTTTAGTATTTGTTATACTTATGCCCATTTGAAACTTGAATATACTTGAATTATTTTTTGTAGATGGATAATCGTTTGTGGATGTATGATATGTATTGTGAAAATAGTCGGCTGAAATCTACATTTATTGACTGTGTTAGAACTTTTATCGATCATACAATGACACTTGATAGTTTTATAAGAAATCAATTGGTTAGGTGTCCTTACAGTGCATATATGTGCCTAAAATTCTTTAGTCCAGATCAAGTTATTATGCATTTGTATCGTAAGGGATTTAAGCCCAGATATTTTGTGTGGGTAGATCATGCAGAAATAGATGGAAAGAATAGCGTATTTTATAATATGATGCTAGTGGATGAATATAATATGCTTATACCACATGGTCAGATTAGATTAGAACCAGATAGGAATCAACATGACACCTTTCAACGTGATAGAGTTCATAAAATGATCAATGATGCTTTCGGAGTTCAAAGGGGGATGAAACCTGACCAATTCTTTAATGAAGCTCCTAATGAAGAAGCTAGATACTTTTATACAGAATTAGAAGAGGTTAGTCGTCCATTACGTGAGGGGAGTATGCATTCTCAATTGTCTCTAATAGTTAGGTTAATGAATATTAAATCGAATTATAATGTTCCTAATGCGGCTATGGACTCCTACATAGATCTCTAGGGCGAGTTGGTTGATCCTGAGTTAAGCATACCCGAGAGTTTCTATCAAGCAAAGAGCCTTGTTTCCAAATTAGGATTGTCATATTATATAATTGATTGTTGTGTTAATAGCTGTATGTTATACTACAAGGATGATAGTGAATTGAAAAATATAAGTTTTGAGGTGGTGCTCATTATAAGAGAAGTCCGATGGAAATATGGTTCCAATTAAGACGATGCATTATTTACCTCTTATTCCTAGAATAAAGAGGTTGTATGCATCGATAAGGTCTGCCCCACTTATGAGATGGTATCGTGAATATAGAAGGTCGTCAGGTATCTTGTCTCATCCTTTTGATGGGGAAGCATGGAAGCATTTTGATAATGTGGACCCCGAGTTTGCTAGAAAGCCTAGAAATGTTAGATTAGGGCTATTTGCAGATGGTTTACACCATCTCTAGTTCTGTCATGCCTTATTCTTGTTGGTCGGTATTTCTTACTCCATATAATCTTCCTCTTGACATGTGCATGATAAGTCCATTCATATTTTTAAGTAGTGTTATTTTGGGTCCCTCAATCCAAAAAGTTTAATTGATATCTATCTACAACCATCGATAGATGAGCTTAAACAACTATGGTTTGAAAGTGTACTGACGTATGACATATCAACTAAGCAAAATTTTGTTATGCGTGCTTGTAATGTGGACTGTTAACGATTTTTTCGCGTATCGTATGTTGTCTAGTTTGATGACTGTTGGAAAGCTTTCTTGTCCTTATTTCATGGAGCATAGTAAGGCTTTTACATTAAACCATGATAAGAAACACAATTTGTTTTGATTGTCATCTTCAATTCTTGCCAATGGACCACGAGTTCAGAAATATGAAACATGCATTTAGAAAAAACAGGGTTGAGAATGATATTCCACCTCTATTATTGACAGGCCATCAAATTTGGGAGAGAGTTTCTGATATGCCTAAAGTTACAGATTATCCCGTGCATGAAAGGCTTCCTGGATATGGTGTTGAAAATAACTGGACCAAACAAAGCATATTTTGGGAGTTTCCTTATTGGAAGGATAATCTTTTGTGACACAATCTTGATGTGATGCATATTGAGAATTTTTTTTTGACAATTTTTTCAACACAGTAATGGATGTCAAGGGGAAGACAAATGAGAACCCAAAAGCTAGATTTGACTTACAAGAATATTACAGGAGGGGGAAATTGTGGCTGAAGAAACTACCAAATGGCAAAATTATAAAGCCCAAAGCTAGCTTTTCATTCACAATGGCTGAGAAACGTGAAATATGTGTGTGGGTGCAAAATTTGAGGATCCTAGAAGGATATGCTTTAAATTAAGGCAAACAGGTAGATCTGAATGAAGGGAAATTGATAGGTATGAAAAGTCATAACTATCATGTACTCATGAAAACTTTGATTCCTATCGCTTTTCGCAATTTACTTGAAAGGATATGAAAGCCTATTACAGAGAAAAGTCCTTTTTTTTTTAAAAAAGGATTTATGTTCTAGTCAGTTATCCGACAATAGTTTAGACAGGATGGAGAAAAATATTCCTGTTATTATCACAAAACTGGAGAAAGTCTTTCCATGTGGTTTCTTCGATGTGATGGAGCATCTTCAGATCCATCTTGTGAAAGAAGCCCGTCTTGGTGTTCATGTCATACACGGTGGATGTATCCAGTTGAAAGGTAATAATTATTCTTACAAAAGTAATTAATTTTTGTATAATCTAATCATTTATTAATATATTTGCATTCTTACATACATATATACAGAAAAATTGGAAGCTGCAAATGATCAATAAGGCAAAGGGGACAGATTGAAGGGTCAATTATGCAAGTTCATCTTTCCAGAAAAACTGGTGATTTCTACTCCTTTTATTTTAGGGATGAAGTCCCTAGTAGGAGTAATAGACCTACTCGCAATAATGAGGGTGATAGTGATCCTATGTTTCTACCTATTTCGATTTTTAATCAAAGTAGACGAGGATCTAAAAGGAGTGGAAGATGAAGCCTCACTCGTATGGAATACCAATCAGCTACGACCCATATTTTGCTTAATTGTCTCAAAATTCAGCGATATGTTAAGTAAGTGTTAAATTATGTTAAATTTAAATTGTAAAGTTAAAATTTAGAACTAACTCACAAAAATGTATTGTCAATAACAACTTATTTGTAAACACATGGGGCAACGAAGCTATATATATATAAGATTTTCAACATGGTTAAAGAGTTATGTAAGTGTGAAAGTCTAAATATATTGAATCGACAAGTATAACGTATTCACTTTATACCTAATTTTATTATCTTTAATACAATTTCTAGATTTATGATGAATACTCAAATGTCCAACATTCACCATTTGTGAGAGAGCACAATGAGACCTAATTCTCAAGTTGATATACTCCATAAGTACAATGTCAATGGTTTTAATTTTCAAACTGAGGAAGTTTCTATGCACAAGAAAATCAATAACAGTGGTGTGTATGTTCAAAATGATGTCGATGGTAATGGCCATATTATTGAATATTTTGGCGTTATTTAAGAGATTGTTCAACTAAGATATTCAGGTTGGCCTAAGAAAAAGATCGTATTATTTCGGTGTAACTGGATTGATCCATCACAAAGAGGCAGAAGGTGGACCAATAATATAACATTACTGAAGTTAAACACACCAGACAATACACAAGTTATGACCCTTTTATCATTGCCCAAAATGCTAAGAAAGTCTATTATGCTTCATATCCATTACATAGAGATAAGCTTGATTGGTGGGTTGTTATTAAGACAAAGCCTGTGGGAAGAATAGAAATTGAGAATGTATTAGATGTGGCATACTAAAATAATATCACACTTGTTCAACCGTAAGTTGATGTTGAGTTGGAAACCATACTACAACATCCTCAACAAATACTAGAAGAGGTTTCTGATGATGAGCTTGGAATATCAAATATTGAGGAACAAGTAAATGAGGAATATGAGTCATTTGAGAAGGAGAAAATGGAGGAAAATGAATATGTAATAACTGAGGAGGAAGAATTCGTGGATGATAAAAATGAAAGAAGCGAGGAGGAATAGAGCGATATATTATAACTATCATATACATTATTTATTGTGCTAACATTAAATTTATTAAAAATTTTTTATACAATCAATTATTACTTTACATACAGATGTCATCTGGTAGAGATGGTTATAGACCTCGAGATACTCTTGGGGCAAGCGGCTCTAGTTTGGGTAAGAACAAAAAGACTAGGATACGTATTGATCCTCAGGATATTCCAGGACATATTTCCTCTGCCCCCGATCTCCCTAGGCGCACAACTACTTCTCCTATCATTGAGGTTGTTTTGTTTGGGACTATGGATCCACTGACTTACCATAGCCAGTTTTGGAGACCACGCGACACTTCTTCCTTATCGCAGCCTAGGTTCACTTTATATGACCAGGTTATGCAGCTACCCACAGTTACTGTTCGATGACCTCACAGATTATCGTCTTCGGGTACTCCATCTCCGAGTGTTCAGTCTCCGTCATCTCAGTCTCCTCACCTATCATCCCTCAGACTTAGAGATTCTAGTGAGGAGGCTGTCACTCCTCCATTAACTCAGCATAATGTGCATCCTTCGGCATCAGCTTCACTGGCTTCTGCTGCTACTCCCGAGGCAGCACCAGATGTCACAGAATTAGCTCCTGGCTAACGAGACAGGCTTGAGAGAGTTTTGTTAGTGCCTGATAGAGCCTCGTAAGTTATTTTTCTAATTATTTATTTTTTGCTATATTACTAAATATTCATGAACTAATATGTTTATTATATATTTTGCAGGTGGCATCCATTGAAGCTAGCTTCCAAGGCCTTACAGGAGTGTGTTATGAGGCTGTTTAGTGAGCCCAATCACTCCCGAGGAGAGATTTCATACACAATTCGTCAGGCCATGTTTAATAAGTTTAAGGTATATAATTGGTTTACATATTTATTTTAAGTTAAGTTTATTATTTATAATATACTTTATCTAACTAATTATGTAACACTTTTCTTCTTATTTGTCCAGACTATGCGTACTTGGGACGAAAAGTATAATATATGCATGGGGACCACATTTAATAGGAAAGCTAGCTCTGGACTATCTAGCTGGCTGAAGAAAGCGCGAGATAATGGAAAGCCTGAGGAGTGATTACAACCACACAGGAGTTGCATCGGTATTGGGACACTGGCGAATTTAAAGCCATTTCTGAGCAAGCAAAAAAGGTTACAGGGAGTCTAAAGGGTGGCTCGATGCATACCGGAGGTGCAAAGAGTGTTGGGACTATTTCTCGGAAAATGGTAAGATTTTTAAATTTAAAGTTTAAATTCATAATCTTAAATACTTATTTTGGTTGAATATTATTTAATTAATTATATTACTAAATTTTTATAGCACCAAGAAATGGGACGAGTTTCATTTCAACATGAGATTTTCAAGAGGAATCATATTAGAAAGAAGGATAATGAGTCAGACCTAGATGTGTGGGTCGAGCCGAACAAGCTTATGTAAGCTTCTTAACACTTATATATATATATATATATATATATATATATATATATATATCTAACTCT
>JAABOM020059904.1:0-12341 GCA_011800125.2 Solanum clarkiae
ATGAATACTAGCTTTCTTGGAGAAAATCCCCGATCTCGGTAGTTCTTTTAGAGTGGAAGAGCTTGAAAAGACATTGGTTGAAGAGCTTCTCTTTGATTCTTGAATTCTTGATTTAGAATCTTTAGAGTTCTTGATGAATAACCCTAATTCTTGAAGAGGAAGAATCAATAAATCCTTTCTTGGAATTCTTGAATTTGTTTTCTTGAAACCCTAGGTTATGATTTAAGATTCTATTAGAGTTTCATGAATAGATAAAGAAATTTGGGTTGAATAGATTTGAAATTTATGCAGAATAACTCACCTTGAGGATGAATCGTGAAAGCTAATTCTAACTTGATGACTTTCTTGATGATTC
The DNA here is from genome assembly GCA_011800125.2 of Solanum clarkiae. Classification (NCBI taxonomy): domain Eukaryota; kingdom Viridiplantae; phylum Streptophyta; class Magnoliopsida; order Solanales; family Solanaceae; genus Solanum; species Solanum clarkiae. The sequence continues at coordinate 356 of JAABOM020059904.1, forward strand.
TTGAATTTATATTTAGGAGTGAAGGAGAGAGTTTTGATTATGAAAACTGACGTTTTATGCATTTTGGGGCCTTAAATAGACCCCCAAAAGTTTTAGGATAAAAGTACCCTCAAAATAAAAATAAAAAACATCATTTATCTCATCCAGAAAGGATCTGCGTTAGGTCCGTAACGTGCTCCGGGCGCGGACCTTCAGAGAGCTCTGCACTCCCTTACTAAAATGGTCATAACTTTCTACTCCAAACTCTGATTAAGAAGAAATTAGATATGTTGAAAAGCTAATTCAAATATCTTTGATTTGATATATTATGGGTCACCTAACTCATTATACTTTATGAGATATGGTCATTTAAAATTGACCCTTCTATCAACTCATACGGAAACTTAGTTAGTAGAAATTCTTTGGACTTGGCTTGATGTAAAAGATCTCTTATATTTGTTTATTGAACTTAGGAGGGGTTGGGAATTGATTGGAATACCCCTCGAATTAAAAGAAAAAGTTCACCCCAAAAACGCGCGGACATGTGTATTTTTTTCAATTTTTGTTTCCGAACGTGTTTTCAATTTCCGTTGAAAAAATAAAAAACAGATGCAAGTGTTAGTCTGCGTCCCTGGCACATTGCACCTCGGGCCTGCACCAACACTTTTTTTTGCTTGATTATAAAAAATTAATTTTTGACTCGGTTGCTCTAAAATTCGAACGAGACCATTTCTCATTCAATTTTTCATGTTGATTGCATATCCGATCTCATATTCGTAAACGGAGCATGGAAAGACGCGTATGCGCACGATAGCATTCTAGGAGTATTTCGATAATTTTACCGGATGTTACACATATAGTCTATATTATAACTTATTTACGGGGTAGACCTTGCCAAGTAGTCTTCCCTTTCTCCGATATATGAATGTAAAGACAACATCAAGATTTCAAATTATATCTCTCATGCTCTTATTGTTGGTTACGATTGATATCGCACATATGATAATGGTTTTTTTATGACTTATGTTTCTTTAGTGATTTTTATTATGATTCTTTCAATGCATTGATCATATTCATATTTTAATTATGTCTTAAATGCATTTCTTATCAAGTTCTTTACTTTGACCAATTGCATATTATAACTATAGCATGATGCATTCTCACATATTCAGTATATTCAGATGTGTTGACAACATATTTTTTTACATATACTATTTTATAATATAGGTGCAAACGTCCATCCTCCTACACGTGGCTAGTTGCTATCTAGATTCAAAGTTAGTTAGTCCTCATGATTTGAGAATGTGGTTGTGATTTCCTCTTTTTATTTGATTACTCACTTAGTTTCAATTTATTTCAAACATCGAGTTAGCTAAGGCTCATCCTAATAATTCATCTATGTTTAAAGGCTTTTCAGACATATATTGTAATTAAAGATATTTTTGCCCTTTTTCTATCCTATGTTGAAATTGATAAACTGCCTTAGTTTTACTTTTCATCCTTATATGTCTTTACTTACTTTATGTATGCGATGGATGAAAAGGATTTTAGTTGAAATCCATCGGGATTCTAATCATCATGTCATATCTAGGGTATAACTTGGATCGTGATAATGTGAGACTTAGCCTTGTGATGTTTTCTAATAAAGAAATATGAAAAATCAAATGAAACACTTTTCAAGCTAGCTGCAAAAGCTAATTTATAAGTCACCTTTTTAAAATCTAAAATAGGCCTATTAATATTGAGCTCAACTTGTCCTTTTCAAAATGAATGACGTTCTTCATAAGTGAGACTTTTAACGATACCCACTCACCCTTCATGTACTCCATGTCACATTTTTTTGGTTTGCGTAATTTTTTTATCTGTTTTGTGCTATGAAAATTTTCTCCTGAATCAATTTGACCTTATCCAAGGAAATTCTTTAATAAATCTCTTGGGTGTAGATTTTTGCTAATATCTTTGAATTGTAGGTATTCTGAATCGATATAAAATGCATGAAATTCATCAATTTTTCAACAATAATTCAAATAGTATCAAACTTCTCTAAGATTTGTATAATCGTATTACAAAGTTTATAATGATTATTTTTCTCGTCCACTCAGATATATGCACTCATTGAGTCATACCTTCTAAACTTTGGTGTTCATTTTTACCAATTGACAATTTAAACATCTATACACATGTCCGACTATGTTTCTCTTCATCCACCACCATCAATAATGTTGTTTTTAAGCATCAATTATACAACCCCAAGATGAATAGAGTACCTCAAACTGTAAGTCTCATCCATAATCAATTTGTCAAACCACATGTCCTAGGAACAGAAATATGACCCTTAATTCACAAAATCGTTTCAACATCTTGAATTACTTTCTTGATTAGTCATTATGATACTTTGTCCTTGATTGTATATAACTTCTTATCCATAAACTGATAAGGCTTAACTTGCTTCAATAAAGAAGATTGTGCATCCACAGATATTAGAACCCTGCTAGATTTAAAAATATCAAGTTTTATCAAGTTTTTCCAAAAATTGAACGGTCATTGTCAAGGAAAGTTTTACCATTTGTAATAAAGTCAGATTGTCCATATTAATCTTATTTCTACTCAAGATATCAAGTTTCAAATTTGCATTATCTGTTAATATAAAATAATCATATCATAATTTTTCAACAACTCAAATCACTTTTGATAAGATCCTTCTAATTGAATTTTGTTGCAGGCTATAAGGATTTGTGAGCACCTAATGGAGGTAATGCCTCCAAATAGTTCAGGCAAATACTATTATCACCAACTTTAAGTCATGAACGAACTTATGGGGTAATTCTTCTCATACACACTCTACTATTTTGATGTATAAATTATCATCTTATTCTACATTCAAGATTAATTTCTAAAGTTTAACAATACACTGTAAATTTCTCCGACTCTATATAAATACCAAAAATTGGAGTTTTGGCTAATATAGCCTTGAGCTTTTAAAAGTTCACATTAAATTTGCTCGATCGCTTAAATACTACATTATTCTAAGTTAACTTATTCAATAAGGATGCAATAGATGAAAAATTCTCCATAAACTGTCTATAATAATCTATTAAGCCGAAAAACAATTTCTGATCTTCATAGGTATAATAGGTTTTGAATTGTCAATTTTTTTCAAATCCATCTTAATCCCTTCTTTGGACATAATATGTTTCGAAATTTTACTAAATTGATTCAGAACACACATTTAAAAATTTGACATATAAATAACACTTTCAAGAGAGGATAAATTAGAATCTTTTTGTAAACTAATAGTCGATTGTTGCTATGCATAAGTCGACTCACCTCAAAGTTAATTAAATAGGGAGAACAAAATGATGAATGAAGACTTAAAAAGTAAATGAAGACAAAGATTTTATACATGTTCAGATTACAAATGTGATGCCTAATCTAACATCCTTAAATTACAAAAATTTGCTTTAGAGATTTTGAGTGAATTTTGAATGTGGATATTTTGTTGTGTTCTTTCAATGTAAATAGTTCTAAATTTCATCTACGATCACAATCTCTAATTGTATAGATTTTACTAATCCTTTTGGTGGTGCTCAATAGTAAATTATAATGATTATAGTCTTTGTTATAAAATAAACGAGCGAGTAGTATTTTTTGTTCAAGTAAAAGACATACTCACTTCTTTTGATTTTGATATGCTTTTATATGATTATGCTATTTTATGACTATTATTGTGACTATTGTTATAGATAATCTCTTTACATTAATTATTGTTGGTACATTTTTTAAATTAATTTTAAAATATTCTAATAATACTTGATTGAGAATATACGTTTGTATCAAATACGTCAATATATATTAGTTGATTTCATTTTTTGTATATTTAGTTGAGTTTCATTTTTTGTCTAATCTTCTACCCGAATTGTTTTTGCTTGTATTTTTTCGTTGTACAACATTAAGTATTAAATTTTCAATAATCGTGCTTTCTTCTTTTCTTGTATAGTCAAATATCAAACTTCCCCTTATCTTGTTTTCTTCTTTTTTTTTTTTTTTTTTGTATAGTCAAATACCAAACATAAAATATATCTTTTTTTTTTTAGTTATATGTATTTGCCTCAATAATTTTAAATATTGTTTTTACTGAGGATTGATGTGTATAATTATAAATAACATATTTTCATAAACTTTACTATGTAATAGTCGAATAAAAATTCGCGTAAATATTTTTTAAAATTTGAATTGACAATATTTAACTAAATACTTAATTAGAAATTACAATGTTCAACAGAAACATTATTTAGTTCAAGTGTTTTAATTAAAAATTCTAATAAATTTAAATCGATGTTCAATTATTTAATATCACATATAAGCATATGATCTGATATTTGATTTTGCTCTATGTTACTATTAACTTTAAAATATGTTTTAGATTGCATGATTATAGAAAGGTTGGGAGATATTGCATGATTATAGAAAGGTTGGGAATATTCTTCTCAGTGTGATTTTATAAGAAAAGATATTATGATCAACATGATTTTAAGAGCCAAATATAAAACAACTACATATTGCCATTATTTTATATTTGATTTTGCTATACACATTTTGGATCAAAAGAATACAATTTTAAGTAGAACTTGTATGTACATGATAATCTCCAAAACAATTAATTAATAGTTTTTCGGGTCCTAAACAAATTTATTTACATTCGATTAAGAGGGTGTTGGATGAGCTTAAAAGCTGGTCAAACCTACTTTTAAGCTCTTTTTAGTTTTTGAAAGTATTTAACAAATTCTAAAAGAACTTAAAATAAGTTAAAAATAACTAAAAAAAAGGGTCAAAAGTTAAAAGTTGGTTCTCACCTACTTTTTTTTTTTTGGCTTAAAAGCCATTTATGTTTTACCAATAAATTTACCTTTTTATCCCTAATGTTTGCTTATCATTTTTATATTATTTTGCTCCTATTTCTTTTTTCTATTTTTTTTCCTTTCATTTTTTTTTAAATTTTGCTCTTTTTTTTTTCCTTCTTGCTCTTTCTTTCTTCCATTTTCCCCTTCTTTTTCTTGCTCTTTCTTTCTTTTTTTTTTCTTCTAAATTATTTTCTTCCTATTTTATTTTTTCATAAATTATTTTCGATAAATAAGAAATCCAGTCATTACTTATTATAAATACAATTAAAAAATACTCAAATATTTCATGTATTTTATCGAAATTATATATTTTCTTTAAAAAAAAACTTAGACATATAAATTAACTTATATAATCAATTTATTGAAGTTGAATTAAAATAAATTAATTCTAATTTAATTTAATTTAGAAATAAAAATTTAGAATAATAATTAGCATTTTATAATGTTTAAGAGTATTTCAAACATTTTAATCAAAATATGGTTAACAACACTTGGGTACCAAACACATTGACAACTTTTTTTCAGTTTAATCACTTTTATCCAAACACATAACTGTTTATTTTTAAAATAAGTTTCAGCACTTTAAAAAGTGCTTTTGAAGTACTTTTTAGAAGCAACTTTTCTCAACCAATTCAAATGGGCTCTAAAGAAAAGGTGCTAGAAATTCTTTTATTTTGAACTGGAGAAGTAAATTGTCTCAATCCCGAACGAGTCATGAGTCATTTTCTATCATATAGGAAAGTTTGTAGCATAAAATGTAATTGTAAGTAGTTGCCCCATAGATCTTGTATCTATCTATATGAAGAAGAAATCATGCAACGAAGGGGATTCTTATTTGTACAAATGATACTTTGAGCTTGGAACGAGCATGAAGAGATTAACGACACTTCTTTATCTTTGAGTTGTTCTGCCCGATCAGTCACTCAAGATCTTTGTTCATTATTCGCATATAATGAATAAAATGAAATTACTTCGTATGAACTTGTTGAGAATGATTCGAATCTAGTTCATGGCCTATTAGAAGTATATAGAGGGCGCTCCGATGGGATCTTCAAGGACACAAAAAGATTGCAATCAGTCTGATAATGATCGAGTGACACTACTTCTTTGACTACCCACATTGATCCTTTCGCGGAAGAACTAGTACTCTAACCTAGCTAACCAAACTAGCACAATTTATGCAATTTAAAATTATGAAATTAAGTTTAAATAAATAAACGAATTGAGTTCCCATAAACTCAAACAGGAACCTAATCAATAACAAAAATAATCCTTAAACTTAAAGTCATCATTCTAAATCTCCAACTAAAAGTCTAACACACGGGGATGCAACCCAGAAAATCAACAAGTAAATAAATGAAGTCTGAGTCTGGAAACAAGTGAACTAAGATAGTGAAGAATTCATAGTTGCTCGAAAAAGGTTAGCTTACCTTTGGATTTTGAATTCTATGATCATCTAACTGAGGTCTCTTATAGCCACCTGTAAATGCTCTACACTAAAAAAAAAAAACGCCTATATCAGTACACATAACAATAATGTATTGGTAGTATCACGCGACTATTCTAATACGTGAAATATATATAAAGTAACTAATACACAATAGCTTATATATATACTGAAAGAACACAATAATCACAATTCATGCTCTATATTCAAATTTCATATTCATCGAACTCAATGCAAACTCAATAATAGTTCTTTCAAGGGATAAAACCCCAAACAAGATATGTGTCAGAACGTGACACCCAATTCAATAATGTGTCAAAATATGATACTCGATCTAATAATATGTTGAAACATAAAACTCGATCTAATAATGTGTCAAAACTCAATCTAATAATGTATCAGAACGTGACACCTGATGTAATAATGTGTCAGAAAATTACATCCAATTCACAAACACAAGCATAATCACAATCATATTCATAACCCCAATAAATAACTCACAACTGGTCAAGTTGAAGTATCAGGTTCATTGCATGTTATTAGATTATGAGAGATTATCAAATAGCTTTATATCATCACTCCTTTTTTTACACACATGTAAAAAGTACTATGAAGTAGCTAACATGTACATATCACACAAACGAGAATACTAAACCATCAACTACCTCAAATTAGAGCCTTCAACTCTATAGAACCTAAACATCCCCCCCCCCTTTTCAAAGTCCTAGCTAGTTCTAAGTCTATAAGCAATCAAGAAAAATACATGAAATAAATAATAATGACCTAATTTATCCAGATTATAGCAAAGTCCTAACCTTTGACCACTTTCATAAGCATCTCCCTCAACTAAAGCTTTTTACCCATCATTAATTACAGGTCTAATCTTTTCCTGCATCAGTTCTCCCTAGAATCAAAAGTATAGTAATCAAATTACAAGTTAGGAAAATGATTTTATCTGGAATTGGTGGAAAACTAAAGAGAAATGGCCCTCGCCTCGGCTCACTTAGGCGAATCCCACATTGGAAAAAGAGGGGGAGTTCCTGGGCTATATTAGTAGAGGCTTGGATCTAACTTGTGAGGCGCCTTTTGGGGTAACCCAAGGGGACAAATCCGTGTGGGTATGCGTGGCACTGTCGCCACGGTCTCCAAAGCGGACAATACCTCGTAGTGTTAGGGCAGATCGTTACAGTTGGTATCAGAGCCGACTCTCTGCTGGTATAGTGGTGGGGCAAACCTCAGCGAAGACGCTGAGTCCCTATGGAGGGTGAATGCTTGGCCTCGTTCGCCTCGGCTCACCTAGGCGAATCTCACATCGGAAAAAGAGGGGGAGTTCCTGGGTTATATTAGTAGAGGCTTGGATCTAACTTGTGAGGCGCCTTTTGGGGTAACCCAAGGGGACAAATCTGTGCGGGTACGCGTGGCACTGTGGCCACGGTGTCCAAGACGGATAATACCTCGCAGTGTTAGGTCATCTTTGGCGTCTCAAAAATGAAGTGGGAGAAAACAAGAATAAAATTGAGACTATTTTGATTTAAAATCCACGACTGTTCTGCCATGGTAATCATATATCCCTCCATGGTGGATTGTACGCAGATATAAATTTCATAACTCACATCCTAAACCCCCCTGCCCTTTTACAACACACTCTCAAACCATGTCATTCAATAATTTATCCTTTGCACCAGGATCAATTTTGAAAGTATAACTGTAACACCCACAACTCTATTCATAGGATCCAAATTGTTTCACAGTAAGTATATAAACTTGAACCTAGTGATGCCTTACTTTTCCTTATGTTTTAAGGTTCATTCCTATATATTGGAAGTGTGTTGAAAGTGGATTAAGTTCATAATAGACCTCTAGTACTTAGCTGAGTTCAAAACCTCCCTACCGATTAAATTTTTCGCATTAGATTACATAAAAGCCAACTTTAAATGACTATAACTCGCAACACACCAAAGAATTATGTAGCCCACGATCCACCAAATTAAAGATCTTTGAACTCTTTTCAACGCCTCCAATTTTTTCTCATTTGGAGTTTGAAGCAAAAAGTTATGATTGTTTTATTACAAACTGTCAGCGCAGAGTTTTCTGAAGGCAAGAACTACGACCCTGACTTACAGGTCATATATTGGACTATGGACTTGTACTGTCTACTCGTGGATTGACTTCTACAAGTTAAATTTTGGGTCCCAAACTCTATATCCCCAACTACGGGTAGTAGAGGCTTCTGCATCTATAGTTTGGGCCCGTAGAATGAGTTCCAAGACCTTGAAATCCACCCTAAATTATACAGATAGGTTCTAAGGCCCGTATAAGCTTCTACAAATCATAGATGGCCCCGTAGACGATTTTGTTGGCATTTTAAAGAAGGATTATTTTAGTCCTTTCCTACTTTTACTAAGCCCTAACTTGATAATTTTACACTTAATAAAGTCCCTCAACATTATCAGTCGATCTCATTACGCTCAAAACATTCTCAAGACTTAAAGCCTAGTTTCAAGAGGAGAAAAGCTAGGGTTTCAAGCACGTGACAAAGGATTGTTGAAGGTCCGATTGTTCTACGTAATTCTAGGTATGTAAGGCTACATAAAATATTCGATTGAGTCTATCCATGTGCCCTTCTTTATTTTCTTAAGTTGAAAGCATGCCTAGAAGTTGAGTAGGAAAAACTCCAAAAAGAAATCCTAAACTTTGAATTGTATACATTTACACTTTCATATATATATATATTTATGAACGTATTGATAACAGACATGTTGATTCCATGAGATTGGAACATTAATTCTCACTTGTTGATACGAACCCTAAATGTATAATTCTATATAATGTGTGTTGCATTAATCAAATTGAGAATATGATTTGTGAATGTTTGAATTGGGTAAATTTGAGCATGACCGAAACATGAGAAGTATTTTACATGTCTTTATGTGATGAGCAAGATTAATGGAAGCCTAAATGACCATTTGAGTTAGAGTCCTAAATGGTATGATGAATCTTAATAGCATACATGATTGACAATCCTGATTAATTGATTGTTGATTAAGTTGAATTTAATGATTGTCTAAAGATGTGATTGGGATGGGTTGTTGATAGGCCAAAAGTGTTGATTGTGATAGAATTGATGAACTGATATTCCTTTTGAGACTCATGATTGATTTGATTGAGATTGATCGTCTTATGAGCATGGAGTCTTGGAAGGAGTATTGAGCACCAAATTGGGTGAGAGTAGTTAATACTTGAAATCGATAACTACATCGCCAAACATACAAGATGATTGAACTATTAAGTCGGATGTTTCCCTTTTTATATCTCTTGTTGATTGATTGACTTGGATCCATGATCTGTTGATTCTTTCTTTACCCTGACAAAGTATTGGATGGTTGTGACATCAATGAGATTGTTGTACGATGACCAGCTCATAAGTGATTGTTGTCGGATAAGAAACTCTCAATTAGGCCTTGATAGTACTCCACACAATTAGTTTGATTGTGCATAAATAATTTGATTCAGTTCCATGCTAGAGTTTCTTTTAGGAGCATTATTTTACTATAATAAAAATCTTGCATCCTTTAATGAGTCAATTTATAGATTATTGAGTTGATTGGTTAATTGTTTGAGCTTATTGGATTGACTTATATGTTGTCTTACATACCAGTATATTCAAGGGAAAATTAAGTTTATGCGCATTTGAAGAAAACTATATATATATCCATATACTCCCTTACATTTATGCCCCTATTAAAATTCATGCACTGACATCAGCGTCCACTTTGTATGATATACCAATAATTTATACATATACCGATAAGGTACAGAGTCCTATATAATACTGATATGGTATCAATATTCCAACATAGTATCACAAATATCTTCTACTAATTTAGAATTTAATAAATAAATTTGTGACTTTAATAAATTTTTTTTTGATTATTTTATTTTTTAAAAAAAATAGCTCAAGATTATATGATACCGATAAGATATCAATATATCGACGGAGTATCACAAGAATAAATTTTCTACTAATTTAGAGTTTAATAAATAATTTTGTGACTTTAATAATTTTCTCTTAATCATTCTATTTATTAGTAAAAGAGCTCAAAACTATATGATACCGATAGGGTATCAATATGCCGATGGAATATCAATAGATAATTAAACTCCAATCATATACAATACCGATATGGTATCAATATACTGACAGAGTATTACAACGAATATATTTTACTAATTTAGAGTTTAATAATATTTTTTAACTGTTTCTTATTTATTACTTAAAAAATAATAATCCTATATATTACCAATAGGATATCAATATATCACCTGAGTAGCACAGAGAATTAAACTCATTTTATATGATATCGGTATGGTATATATATACCGCTGAAGTATCACAGAGAATTATTTCATAGTATTCATGCTGATGTCAATATGACATCATGGGCAACATAAAAAGAAGAAAGTGGGTTTAAAAGGTAAGTTTGGGCAATGGGTTCATTAAGAGTAAATAATCTGGGTTGGTTCACATTACGTCTATTTTGTGTAGCTTTTTCTATATGCAATGTACTGACATTCATTTGGGTTTGCATCGTTTCATGATGCAGATACAAGTGATAAAGGCCTTCAACAAGCGCACCTTTGAAGATCTACTCCTCATTCCATACTTGATGAGCCCTCCTTGCTATTCAAGAGCCTTCTTTATTTTATCTTGACCAAGCGTATATCTTTTGAGGTAACCTGAGATTTGTCTTAGCACCTTCTAAATTTGAATCAGAGGCTTCATAGACAGTGATTAGTGATAGTTGATTGTTATTTACATTCCAACTCTTGTTCATTGGAAATTATTAATTATATAAAGACTTAGTTGTTTGGGTACTTTCTAACTTTACTTGAGTATTTACTTCGGTTAATTGAATGCGATATAATGATGAGGCCAAGTGGTCAACTTGGGGAATCAATAATGGTACTTCAAATGCCAGCCATGTCAATGGTATCCTTCCAAAGTGTGACAAACTTGGTATCAGAACACAAAGTACAAGAGTCCTAGGGAGTCTATGGAACCAATCTAATAGAGTCTTGTTTATGGGTGCATTGTGTGCCACACTTTATAAGTAGGAGGCTATAGGACATTCGGAATGGTTACACTTCTTTCTTATTCTAAGTTCCTGTTGTAGAGTTTATCTATATAAATATCTCTTCTAATTCGCGCATAACACATTTTATAGATTTGCAATTATGCCTCCACGAAGAGCTGTCAGAGGAAGGGAACGTCCTACCAAACAAGAAACTAACCAGCCTGAACTACAGAATCAGGATGAACCTATTTGATAGTTTTCTAATATTCCAATGGTAAAATTTATCCAGAAATTCAAAGGACAAAAGAAATCTTCTTATATCAATTGTTTGTTCTTTTTGTTGACCAAAAAAATTAAAGTTATTTGTGTGGTCATTAAGTTCTCTCCTCTTTTAAACTATCCATTTGTCACGACCTGAAATTCAGGCGTGATGGCACTCACCTAACCTACCAAGGCGAGGCAGCCTAACACTTACTAATCCAAACATAACAATAATTGCGGAAGATGAATAGACTAATATAACAGTTAATCATATGAATACCAAACTACAACTATCCCAAGGACTGATGTCACATGTACAAGCC